>WBNM01024460.1:0-85289 GCA_013399055.1 Ramphastos sulfuratus | reverse complement strand
GGCACTGCTGCTGTGCTCAGTGCTGCTTTGTTGCTTTGGTTTGTAATAACCACAGAACATCTCATTACCAACCACTCCTGTACTCAAGCATTTTTAGCAGCTTGCTTCCTCCTGCTCTCCTCTGTGCTCTCAGCACCTCCAGCCAAAGCAGGCAGCTGCTTGAAATGGCAGTAAGACACTCCAGTGTGCAACTGCAATCCTCCTGTTCAGCTGCTCTGTGAACTTTAAGGTATCAAAAAATCCCTGGAAGGTCTTCTGGAGGGTCAAGCACACCTGAGTCGTCATACAGAAGTTCTCTGTTGCTTGGTCTGGGTGCCCTAGCCTTCAGTTTGGTCAGCACCTCAAGTCCCAGGCATGCTTGCAGAGCCCTGGGCTCTCCATAGAATCAGAGAATCATAGAATGGTAAGGTTGGAAGGGACCATCTAGTTCCAAGCCCCTGCCACAGGCAGGGACACCTCCCACTAGTACAGGTCACTCAAGGACTCATCCAGCCTGGTCCTGAACGCCTCCAGGGAGGTCTTCTGCTCTGCTCTCCTCAGACCCCAGCTGCAGTCCTGTGTGCAGTTCTGGAGCCCCCAGCACAGGAAGGACATGCAAGTGTTGGAGCCAGTGCAGAGGAGGCCACCAAGATGCTGAGAGGGCTGCAGCAGCCTGTGCCAGGCTCTCAGCACCCTTTCACTCAGCAACTCCTTCCTCAGCTCCACTCTCACTCTGCTCTGCCTCAGCTCCAAACCATTCCCCCTTGGCCTGGCTCCAGACCCCCTCAGCAAAAGTCTCTCTGCAGCCTTCCTGCAGGATCCCTTCAGACAGTACTCCAGCTGCCCCTGGAGCCTTCTCCTCTGCAGGCTGCACCCCCCCCCCCCAGCTCCCTCAGCCTGTGCTCACAGCAGAGCTGCTCCAGCCCTGGCCGCATCTCTGTGCCCTCCTCTGGACTTGCTTCAACAGCTGTGTGTCCTTACAATCCTCACATCCTCACAGTAGAACTGCTACAGAAATGGGATCCACTCCAACACATTAAGCCAAGCTTGCAGGAGCCCACTGCTGCCAGAAGTCTCAAGCAAAGCTGACAAGTGTCTTGGAAACCAGCACAAGGCAGAGGTGTTTAAGGACAACCTAAATCTGCCCTGCTCCAGCCACCTGCCCTGGTTGTGCAGGGCATGCAGCAAGCCCCCAGGTGTGCACATAGCACAGGAGGGAAGCACACAGACACCTCAGGGGGCTGCAGGCACTCAGCAGGACTGGAAGCTACATCTGTGGCACCAGGACAGAGGCAGCTTTGGCAGGAGGTCACTCACAGTCAAATTCCCAGCTCCTAGCACATCGTGCAGCTCACGAACCTACCAGATACAGGCTGTGGTGGCCTCTGCTCCCCTGGGGCTTTCCAAGCACACAGACACCTGCAGGCACTGCGGCAACGTCGCTGCCGTCCCTCCGCGCGCAGCTAGCGAGGTGCAGCAAACTGCAGCTGGAGCAGCCTTTAGCCCCTGCTGCAGGGGTTGCTGCCCCTGGGCATGGCAGCGCTGAGCAAGGCTCGGCAGCCTTGCCTGCCCTCCTCACACCTCAGCCTGCTGGCTCTCAGGGCAGGCTTTCCTCTCCCGCAGGTCTCACTTGATGCTAGAACAGCAATATCTCTGCTTTTGCCTGCCAAAGCAAACCTGCTGATGACTGCCTCTCCTCCTCCTCCTCCTCCTCCTTCTCCTTCTCCTTCTCCTTCTCCTTCTCCTTCTCCTTCTCCTTCTCCTTCTCCTTCTCCTTCTCCTTCTCCTTCTTCTCCGATTCACAGATTCCATCAGGTTGGAAGAGACTGAAACACTGTGCCAGTCTCTGCCCACCCTCACTCTGCACAGCTTCCTCCTGATGCCCAACCTAACTCTGCTCCAGTTCCAAACCATTGCCCTCAGCCTGTCCCCACAGCCCCTTCTCAACAGTCCCTCCCCAGCCTGCCTGCAGCTCCCCTGCAGCTCCTGAAGTGCAGCTCTGAGCTCTGCCTGCAGCCTTCTCCTCTCCAGGCTGCACATCCTCAATTCTTTCAGCCCATCTTCACAGGAGAGGTGCTGCAGGACCCACAATGGTCCTATCCCTACCAATGTGCTGTCTTCACTTTGTCACTCCAGGGCAGGGGGGGCCTAACTGAAGGACCCCACCCACAGTTATTAGATTCCAATTTGCCCAGTTTGCAGACTTGGGGCTCCCCCCAGGAGCAGGGAAGCACCACAAGGCAGTGGCAGCAGCTGCACACAGGTCTGGAGCTGCTGGGCTCTCCTCACAGGGAATTAGCCATAGACCAAGAGGGAGTAGCCTCAAGCTGCAGCAGGGCAGGGTTAGGCTGGACAGCAGGAAACATTTACTGGTCAGACATTGGCACAGGCTGCCCAGGGAGCTGGTGGAGGCCCCAGCCCTGGCTGTGTTTAAGGCTGTTTGGATGTGGTGCTTGGGGCTGTGGTTTAGGGGGCACTTTGCAGAGCAGGGTTGAGATTGGACTGGGTGATGCCAGGGGAGCTCTGTGATCCTGTGATTCTTCCCAGCACTGAGCAGGAGCTGCTAGGAAACAGAGGGAGAAAGAGTTGCTCAGCAGGGTTCCTTTGCACCAGAGTGTCCCCAGCTCTGCCAACACCAGCAGGGGCAGCAAGGCACAAACACCTCTGCTGTAACCTGGCAAAACCCCTTACAGCCCTCAGAGGTCAGGAAAGAAACAAAGCCCTCCAAAGAATTTTAATGGCAACGTTTAGCAGCATCTTATTAAAACTGTGAAATCTTAAGTAGATTTAGGAAGAGGGAAAGAGCATTTCTGAACAATGACTTCGTGGTTGTGCTCCTGAGGGTGGCTGTGGGTGCTTGGCTGTACCAAACCCACAGCTTAATCCCTGCACATGAAACAAAATGTTCAAGTTCAGTTTTCTAATCTCCTTCCCAGCACTGATCCTATTAGCATTTCTGAAGCAAAATCCTCTGGCGGAGTAGGATGGGACCTCCACACCATCCTTGTGGCCCTGCTGGAAAGAGCATAGGCATGGAGGGAAGCTTCAGCACCAGCCCAGTTGATTTTCACCTGAGCCTTGCCCCCTCCATCCCCATGGGAGGGCTTTTATTGCTGCTGGTCATCTGCCTCTCTCCTCAGCTGTACTGCTCTGAGGCTAATTGAGATGTTTGAATGAGAAAAAAATTGATTATTTCAACAAGACCAAGTGCAAGGTCCTGCAGCTGGGTCGAGGCAATCCCAAGCACCAGTCCAGGCTGGTGGTGCAGCTGACAGCTGGAAGGCAGGGATGGCATCCAGAGGGACCTGGGCAGGCTGCAGAGGTGGGCACAAGCCAACCTCACAAGGTTCAACAAGACCAAGGGCAAGGTCCTTCAGTTGGGCCAAGGCAATGCCAAGCACCAATCCAGGCTGGGCAGTGCCTGGCTGGAGAGCAGCCCTGGGGAGAGGGACTTGGGGGTGCTGGGGGGTGAGAAGCTCAACCTGAGCCAACAGTGTGCACTGGCAGCCCAGAGAGCAACCAGAGCCTGGGCTGCAGCAGAAGTGTGGCCAGACAGTGAGGGAGGTGACCCTGCCCATCTACTCTGCTCTGCTGAGACCCCACCTGGAGTGCCGCATCCAGTGCTGGAGCCTCTGGGACAAGAGGGATGTGGAGGTGCTGGAAGGTGTCCAGAGAAGGGCCATGAGGATGCTCAGAGGGCTGGAGCTGCTCTGCTGTGAGGAGAGACTGAGGCAGTTGAGGCTGTGCAGTCTGGAGAGGAGAAGGCTCTGAGGAGACCTTCTTGTGGCCTTGCAGGATCTGAAGGGGGCTACAAGAAAGCTGGGGAGGGACTTCTTAGGCTGTCAGATAGTGATAGGACTGGGGGAAATGGAGCAAAGCTGGAGGTGGGGAGAGTCAGACTGGAGGTGAAGAGGAAGTTCTTCAGCGTGAGAGTGGTGAGAGCCTGGCAGGGGTTGCCCAGGGAGGTGGTTGAGGCCCCATCCCTGGAGGTGTTTAAGGCCAGGCTGGATGAAGCTCTGGGCAGCCTGATCTAGGGTAGGGTGTCCCTGCCCATGGCAGGGGGGTTGGAACTGTCTGATCCTTGTGGTCCCTTCCAGCCCTGACTGATTCTATGGTTCTATGATTCTGTGAGGCCAGGCTGTGAAAAGCAAGCACTGGTGGTGTCTGCTTCGCTCAGAGGTTTGCTAAGGGGTACAAAAGCAAGGACTCAAGCACAGCTAAGGCAGCGGGTGTCTGTGTTTGTCCCTTGCTTCTGCTCCATGAACTGCTTTGAGCTGGCTCTGTGTAACCCAACTAATCATCTCCTAACCCCCACTGCAAATCCTTTCAGCTCACCTTGCACCTAAGGCAGACTCTGGGGTAAGGCAGAGGGGTGGGAAGAAGGTGGAAGGGTGGTTGGGAGTCCTCTCTGATTGCTGGGAGGGGAATTGTGTTTCTGTGTTACCTTTAACTTGTGTATCTCTGTAAATGTCTGTGTCTGTTGTGTGTGTCTCTGCTTGTAAACTCTGCTAAGCTGTAAGTGTAGCTTCCTTAACTTCCAGCTGGCTGAGTCTAGCATGGTGAATTGGTGTAGGGGGGCAGGTAACTCCCAAACCATCACATCAGCTCTTTTCCCCCTCTTGCTGAGCAGTAGGCACACAGTGTGTGCCCTGGGAGAAGAAGCAAGCAGAAACTCTTAGCTTTGGTGCCCCAGTGGTGAGTGTGATGGTTTGGGAGTTCCCTGCCCCCCACACACTATGAAATCCTCCAGACTAGATCCAGCCAGCTGGAAGTGAAGGACTGAAGCTCTATTTACAGGAAGGACATGGAAGTGTTTGAGCCAGTCCAGAGGAGGCCAAGATGCTGAGAGGGCTGCAGCAGCTCTGCTGTGAGGACAGGCTGAGAGAGTTGGGGCTCTGCAGCCTGGAGAGGAGAAGGCTTCCAGGAGACCTGGGAGCGGCCTTGCAGGATCTGAAGGGGGCTACAGAAAGGCTGGGGAGGGACTATTGACAAGGGCTGGTGATGACAGGACAAGGGGAATGGGTTTGAAGTGTCAGAGGGGAGATTGAAAGTGGATGTTAGGAGGAAGTTGTTTGGAGTGAGGGTGGTGAGACACTGGCACAGGCTGAGGGTGGTGAGACACTGGCACAGGTTGCCCAGGGAGGTTGTGGAGCACAGAATTACCCAACGTGATCTTTGATCACGTTGGTTGATTCTGTGCTCCACAACCTCCTTGGAGGTGTTCAGGACCAGGTTGGATGAGGCCTTGAGTGACCTGTGCTAGTGGGAGGTGTCCCTGCCTATGGCAGGGGGTTGGAACTGGCTGAGCTTTGAGGCCCCTTCCAACCTTCCCATTCTATGACTCTATGATTCTATGACTGAAGCTCTGTTTACAGCTCCCAGAGAGAGACTCTCTGTGTTATCTATGTTTGTGTCCTTGTTCTTATCCATCTCAGCAAGCCTCTGAGTACAGCAGACCTCACCACTGGTTGCTTTTCACAGACTAACTCCTTTTTTTTTCATCAAAACACTCCAATTAGCCTCCAACCAGCACAGTGAGGCACACAGTGCATGTGAGCATGCAGGCAGATTTGCTGTGTGAGCCTGCTGGCTGGCCCCACAGGACCTCTGCCCTGCCTACCCAAGCCCTTGGCAAGCTGTTTCTCAGATCTGCTCGATGTTGGAGGCTGGCAAGGTGTGCCAGTGCTATGGGCAAAGCAGTGACTCAGTTCCTAAGTAGCTGAGCTGGGCTCAGTCTGTGCTGCTGGAGGAGGTGTGGGTCTGAGGGCAGGAAGGGACAGTTTTAGGGAGCAAGTAGGGGAGCAGTAGTGAGGAGACTGCAGAGGCAGTGAGCTCTGATAGCAAACAGGTTGCCAAGGTGTGTGGAGGGAGGCATGGGCAGAGGTGATTCTGCCACTCTGCTCCTCACCTGCAGTCCTGTGTCCATCTCTGGAGTCCCCAACATGAGAAGTGCATAGATCTGCTGGAGCAGGTCCAAAGGAGGCCACAAAGGTGATCAGAGAGCTGCAGAACCTCTCCTACAAAGACAGACAAGGAGCAATGGATGGAAGCTGCAGCACAGGAGGTTCCAGCTCAACACAAGGGGCAAATTCTTGGCTGTAAGGGTCCAGAGCCCTGGCACAGGCTGCCCAGAGAGGCTGTGGAGTCTCCTTCTCTGGAGCCTCCCCAGCCCTGTCTGGATGTGTTCCTGAGTGCCCTGAGCTGGATTGTCTGCTCCTGCTCTGGCAGGGGTTGGACTGGATGAGCTCTTTGGGTCCCTTCCAACCCCTGACACCTGTGAGCCTGTGAGTTGGGACTGTTCAGCTTGAAGAGGAGAAGGCTCCAGGGAGTCCTCAGAGCTGCACTTCAATATCTGCAGGGGAGCTGCAGGCAGGCTGGGGAGGGAGTGTTGAGAAGGGGCTGTGGGGACAGGCCGAGGGCAGTGGTTTGGAGCTGGAGCAGGGCAGAGTTAGGTTGGAGCTCAGAGGGAAGCTGTGCAGAGTGAGGGTGGGCAGAGACTGGCAGAAGCTGCCCAGGGCTGTGCTTGAGGCCCCATCCCTGGAGGCCTTCAAGCTGAGCCTTGCTGTGTCCCTGTGCAGCCTGCTCTGGCTGGAGCTGTCCCTGCTGCCTGCAGGGGCTGGGCAGGATGCCCTTGGAGGGCAATCTGTGAAGCTGGGAATCTGTTGTCCTGGCAGAGCTGAAGAAGTCTGCATTTTCACAGTCAGACATTATGGCCGTGCAGCAGCAGCAGCAACAGCAGAAGCAACAGCAGCAGCAGCTCGTGGTGGAACACTGCTGCAAGGGCACAATCCTCTTCTGGAGTCCCATGCAGCACCTGCAGAGCCATGGGATCAACCTGGGAAGCCAAGGCTGTTCTCTGAGGTGTGCTGAGCTGCTGAGTCCCAGCAGTCCCTAGCAAATCCTGCTTCTGACAGCTCTGCAGGGGGGTCCCCAGCTTCAGGAGGTGGCAGCAGCTGTGGCTGAGGGGTTGGTGGTGCACAGTGAGGAGAGCAGTCAGCAAGGCTGCTGGGGTGATGGGTACTGAGCAGGCAGGGCTGTTCTCTCGGCAGGTCACTTGGTGCTAAGGAAGTGGCTGCTGGAATGATTGCAGAAAGCCACCCGAAGTGGCTGCCACTGAGAAGTGCCCCAGGCAGCAGCAATCACCAAGTCAAGACACGTTTGCAATACCAGCAACAACCTTTTTAGTCAAGCATCATCGAGCTGCAGGTCACAAACAATGCCTACACAGTTTCAGGGCTTCTCTGCCAACAACCAACTATTGTCACCCCCACATCAGGCTGGGGGGGGGTTTGTCTTATTGGTCTGTAGTCACAGGTGGAGGTCTCCAGACGTGTGTGGTCTCAGGAGTTCAGTATTTTCATAGAGTCATAGAATGGTAAGGTTGGAAGGGACCTCAAAGATCATCTAGTTCCAACCCCCTGCCATAGGCAGGGACACCTCCCACTAGTACAGGTCACTCAAGGCCTCATCCAGCCTCGTCCTGAATACCTCCAGGGAGGTTGTGGAGCACAGAAGACCTTCAGGGAGGTTGTGGAGCACAGAATCACCCAACGTGATCTTTGATCACATTGGGTGATTCTGTGCTCCACAACCTCCCTGAGCAACCTGTGCCAGTGTCTCACCACCCTCACTCCAAAGAACTTCCTCCTAACACCCAGTTTCAATCTCCCCTCTGCCATTCCAAACCCATTCCTACTCCTCCTGCCATTCCCAGACCTTGTCAATAGTCCCTCCCCAGCCTTCCTGGAGCCCACTTCAGATCCTGCAAGGCCACTCCAAGGTCTCCTGGAAGCCTTCCCCTCTCCAGGCTGCAGAGCCCCAACTCTCTCAGCCTGTCCACATAGCAGAGCTATCCTGCCCCTCTGAGCTGAGATCCAGCCCTGGCATCCAGGGCACATCTGCTGAATGAGTCAGCAGCTGCACTGCTTTGGTTCAAGGACAGGTTCATGCTCACAGGAACTCTCCTGGGTGGTTAACCAACTCACTGTAGTAGCTGTTCTACACCCAGGCTAATAATCTCCTCTCCAGATACTGCCTCTGTTGCCTGCTAAAAAGGTTCTAATCTCATCATCCTTTTAACAACCTAGCTGCTTGCCCTGAGAATGCCATTTAACATTCTGCCCTCACCAAGCTGTTATTTTAAACCCTATTATCTGCCTGCACACAGTTTCCAGTGCAACGTCCTTCCCGCGGCCTGTCACTGGCAAGTGACAGCTCAGTCAGAGCTGCACTGCACCTTGGGGCCTCACCTTTTGCTGTAGTCAGTGCAGGTCCTCACTGCTACAACATGCAAGAGGCACAACAGAATCTATCTAGAGTCCTGTGTGCAGTTCTGGAGCCCCCAGCACAGGAAGGACATGCAAGTGTTGGAGCCAGTCCAGATGAGGCCACCAAGATGCTGAGAGGGCTGCAGCAGCTCTGCTGTGAGGACAGGCTGAGAGAGTTGGGGCTGTGCAGCCTGGAGAGGAGAAGGTTTCCAGGAGACCTTGGAGTGGCCTTGCAGGATCTGAAGGGGGCTCCTGGAGGGCTGGGTAGGGACTATTGACAAGGGCTTGCCACACAGCTTGGTGCCAGCTGCACACTTGCTGAGGCTGCACTGATTCCTCTGTCCATGGCACTGACAAAGATGTCAAACAGCACTGGTGCCAGCACTGACCCCTGAGGGGCACCACTTGGCACAGGTCCTCTTCTACGGTCAGTCTAAACAGACTTTGAAGTGTGAGGATGCTATGGTGCCATTTCAGCCTACATCTATCAGCAAATGCACTTCCAGTTTTCAAACTAAAGGGCCTCACTGAGGAGCATAGAAGACAGCTTCTGCAGGGAGGGGGCTGCCTGAAATTCTTCTTGTGCTTTGCTACAGCCTCAGGTACTGTGCTGGCAAAGCAATACTCGGTCATTGACCAAGCAGTCTGAAGTCCTGCCCCTGTGATGTGTTGGTAGAATGTGCTGAATGAGAAGCTGCAGCTCTCAAGCATTTGCTGACTACTGAGGAGTGCTTCCAGCCCTGTTTTGCAAGTGTTTGAGGACACTTATGTTCAGGGTTTGGGTCCAGGACCTTAAGGGGGGCTGAAAGAAGAATGGAGAGAGGCTGATTCCAAAGGTCTGCAGGGACAGGCTGAGGGCAAAGGCTGCAAAGCAGAGCAGAGCAGCTTGAGATTGGCTGTGAGGAACAAGTTGTGCAGCAGGAGGCTGCTGGAACACTGCAACAGGTTGCCCAGGGAGGGGGTTGAGGCTCCATGGCTGGAGAGATTGCAGGTGAGGCTGGGCAGGGCTGTGGGCAACCTGCTCTAGTGGAGGATGTCCCTGCGGAGTGCAGGGCTGGGGCGGGGGCAGCTCTGCAGGTCCCTTCCAAGCCAACTCATGCTGTGATTCTGCGATGAGACCAGAGAACTGCCTTCCTTCCCCCTTCCTTTGACAGAAGGGAGCACAGCTGGCTGGGCAACCCTTCAGCTCTCAGGTGCCCTACATGAGGTGCCTGCAGGGACCACCCTACCACTAAAACAGCTTTTAAGCTCAGTTGTTTCTTCCTGCATTGTAAACAGACAAGCCCTTGCCTTAAGCATGCTAGACCTGCTTCTCTTCTGAAACACAGTATGAGCAGTCACTGTCAGAACCAATGTGTGCCAACACTCACCACTCACCTTGGGCATGGTTCAAACAGAGGTCACTGCCACCACTCCCAGAAGGCACCCATCAGCCTCCTCAGGGGCAAGGCAAATGCTAGCATGATGGGGAATGCTCTTTGGTGAGCCTGGGTTGCACCATGCCCACCTTCCACTACTTCATTCCACACAAGGATGAGCAGCTACCACCAGGCTGTGCCTCAGTGCCCTGCTGAGAACAGCAGTGGTGTTCAGCTCCTTGGTGCCACTCGGTGAGGAGGAGAGGAGGCTGTCNTAAAAATAAATATAGTATATATAATAGATAATATATATCTATACATAATACAGATATATATATAATATGTATATAATATATATATACACACACACATAATATCTTTTTTTTCCCTTCCCTACACCTCTTTGTAACTCCCCTACATTAAATACTTTTTATTTATTGCTAAAGCTTTTTCTTTTAACTTCCAAATGGAAGCAAGACTCTTCCTTGGGTGTTTTACCCCTTCTCTCTCTCTCCATCCAATTCTTTTCTTTCCAAAAGGGGGGGAGAGGGGAAGACATCCTGTTATGATTGTATTAGTTTCTGTTAGCTATATTTTGAGTCCCCTGGGAAGCTTAAACTCAACCACTACACCTGGCTGCTGTGGGCAGGGATGTGGAGGAGGTGGGAGGTGCAGGAGCCAGGGCATGCAGACAGGTTAGCTGCTTTTACTCTGGGAGGTGGTTCCTGGTTCTGCACCGTGGACCCTCCCTGCACCTTCCTTCCCAGACAGGCATTTTGTGCACAGAAACATCCCTGCCAACCTTAAACTTTGGGAACAAGCCAAGCACACATGATGTGAAGCACAGAACTGCTGTGCTGGCTCGGGCATGGTGGCTCAGGTTCAGCAGAGCCCCCTTCGGCTCTTCATTCCTTCCCAAGAGAACTGAGGTGAGTCCAGGGAGGGGATCAGAAACAGCTGCAGGTGGTGACCAGGCCAGCTCTGCCACCCCAGGGGGCAAGCAGGCACTTCTGTCAGTCTCTGCCTGGCTACTGCCACCTGCCATCAGCAGTCACCACCTGCTTTTCCAGAGCCACATGCAGTGGGAACCAGGCAAAACCACAGACAAAAGCTGGCAAAAGCTCACCAAGATCAAGCAGAAGCTGCTGAAGCCACACAAGGCAACTCTCTGTCTTCAACTGTGAAGGTGGCTCTACTGCCTACAGGCAAAGCAGACCAGCAGGCAGTCTCCTCTGAGGACAGGGAGATCACCTTGCCAGTGATGGAGGCCAAAGAAAGTTTACCCAGCTTGGTGACCAAGAGCTGGAAGCTGCAGCAACAGATGGGGACAAGGCTGAGGTCCTCAGAAACTTGTTTTGCCTCAGCTCTCACCAGCAGCTTCTCTTCCTACGTCCTGAGTTGATGGACTGCAAGAATGGGTCTGGGAAGGCAAAGTCCTTCCCATCACAACAGAAGACAGGGTTCATGAGCACCTAAGGAAGCTGGGCATAGGCTGGGAGCTGATGAGTTGCATGGCAGAGCACTGAGGGAAGTGGCTGCTGGAGCTGCCATGCTGCTTGAGAAGTCCTGGCAGACAGGAGAAGGGCCTGGAGCCCAAAGGATGGACACAGCCCACCCATTGTTTACAAGGGTAGGAAGGAGAGCCCTAAGGACCTCTCAGCCTCAGCTCTGTGCCTGGGAAGATGACAGAACAGATTCTCCCAGAAGCTCTGCTAGGGCACATGGAGCACAGGGCAGTGATTCAAGGCACCCAGGATGGCTTTTGAGTGGTCTTCTGTGGCAGGGCAATGCACCAGAGGGGCAAGGGGAGAGCTCTGGATGCCTTCTCCCTGGACTTCTTGACACGGTTCTCCAGGACATCCTTCTCCCTAAACTGGAGAGATGTGGACTGGACAGGTGGACTGCCTGGTGGCCAAAGAGTCTGTCAGATGGTAGTGCTCAAGCCTGTGATAGAAATAGGTGCTGAGTGGTGTCCCTCAAGGCTCATACTGGCACCAGAGCTCCTTCATGCCTTTGCCAATGACATGAACAGTGGGACCAGGGGCAGCCTCAGCAGGCTTGCAGGTGACACCAAGCTGACACGCTGATGCCATCCAGAGGGACCTGGACAAGATGGCAATTGGGCCTACGTGACCCTCACAGTTAGGCATTGCTAAGTGTGAGGTCCTGCACCTGAGCACCGGAGGAACCCTTGTGTCAGGAGCATAAAGAGACAGGCTGGGGCATGGAGACTGAACAGCACTGCAAGAAAGGGACTTGGGGGTGCTGGAGGGTGCAAAGCTGGACAGGAGCTGGCACCGAGCGCTGCCAGCCCAGTCCCAGCCCTGCCCTGGGCTGATCGCCAGCAGTGTAGGCAGCAGGGGCAGGGAGGGGATTGTGCCCCTCTGATGTGCTCTGCTGAGACCCTCCCTGCAGTGCTGGGGCAGCTCTGGAACCCACAGCACAGACGGGGACCTGCTGGAGCAGAGCCAGAGGAGGGCACGGCAATGCTGGCAGGGCTCTGCTGTGAGGTTGGGCTTGGTCAGCCTGGAAAAGGCTCCAGGAGACCTTCTGGTGGCCTTGCAGCGATTAAGCAAGCTGGGGACAGAGCTTTCCTCAGGGCCTGTTGTGCCAGGCCAAGGGGGGATGGTTTGAAATAAAAGAGGGAGATTGAGAGTGGTGAGAAGAGGACGGCGAACCGCTGCGACTGCCCCGAGGGTGAGCAGGCAGCACTGGAGGGGTCACCGCCGTCGGCAATCTGAGAGGCTTGGTGGCAGAAGGCCACAGGCGCCCTGGCTGGCTCTTCCTCACCTCAACTGTCAAGCAGCGCTGCTCGACGGAGCGCTGTCGCGAAGCTTTTAGCCTCAGCTCGCAGCGCCGCGGGCGGCGCGCAGGGAACGCTGCCAGGGTTGGCCCGCGGAGGCCGCCCCAGTTTCACACAGCTTTATTCCGGTGCGCTGCGGCTCCAACACAGCCCCGATGCTTGGGTGGCACTGGAGCACCAGGAGGCGGCCAAACGGAACCCCAGGCAAAAGCCCTGCCGCGGCTGACGCTAAGGGCGGGTACTGGTCCTGCCACCTCCCCGGCGCTGAGCGCGCACGTCGCCCGCTGCTCCCCGCACCCCACGTGCGGCTGCGCGCGCGCCCCCGCTCTGTTGTCAGGCAGTTTGCGCCCGCGCCGCGCCCCTCGGGGCGTGGTCCCGCCCGCCGACCAACGGCGTGGAGCAGGGGTGAGGCCATGGGGGGGAGGCGGCGGCGGCCGCCGGTGCCCCTCCACCCCTGCTTCCGCCGCAGCCGCCCGCCAGGCCTGAACGCTGCGCTGCGAATGGGGCGGAAAGGGTTTATTTTTAAAAGGAACTTGCTCTTGCCATTGGGCGAGGGAAACGCCTGTCAAGGTGACGTTTCCTTATCGCTAAGCCGGGAAGGTGGGAAGCAAGATGCACCCGCCCCATGCGCTGATTGGCCAGCATGAAGCCGAGAGCTCGCCCCCAGCCCCGTCCCACCCTGTTGCAGTCGCTCTGCCGAGTGACTGACACTCGCCACACTGCCAGTGAGAGGCCGAGCTCCGCATAACACCCAGTAGAAAGGCGCGATCCGGGGAGAAGGGCGGTGCCGGGTTAGCATGATTGGCAGGCGGGGCGGGGGGAGAGGAGGGCTCGCAGGAACTGATATGTCCGCCATCTTGAAGCGTCGGTGATGGTGGCAAGCAGTGCCTTTCCTGCCTGAACTGAGGCAGCCTGGGGCCTGTGGCGGGGCTGCGCGCTTGCCGAGGTATGGGCGGATAGCAGTGAGCCCTCCTTACCGCCGCTTCGAGCGGGCCAGCGCTTCGGCGGCCGCTCCAGTACGGCGGAGCAGGCCTGGCGCCTACTTCACTTGGCGCGGGGGGCTTTGGACGTTCCTTGGGTGCCGCGGGGCCGGGGCCTGGGGAGGGCTGCCGGGAACTGCCGTGTGCGGTGCCCTCCTCGCACATACACCACGGAACGCGGGACGCCCGAGTCCGGCGAGGCGGGCCTCGGCGCGGCTGCGGGGTGCTGCGGGCCTGGGCGCGGCGAGGAGGGCCTGGGCCGCGCTGCAGAGAGCTCTGCCCGCGCTGCAGACAGCCCTGCCCGCCCGTCGCCGCTTTCTTCCCGTGGCCGTAACGCTCAGTCCTCGCAGCCGCCTCCAAATTTCTTCCCGGCGTCTGTGGCGCTTCATCCCCGGTGGGGAGCCGTCCGGGAGCCGGGGAAGGGCGGAGACTCCGCGGCCGCTCCACAGCAGGATTTGGGCGCGGAGCAGGTCGCGGCGCGGCTGGGTACGGTGGGCGGTGCGTTGTTCCCTGGGGACCGGAGGAGCTCGGAACCGGGTGAAGTGTTTTGTCGGAAGGGGGGAAAGCTGTTTTCACTGCTCCCTTCCCTGGCTGTCACTCGCGTTGTTGCTGTAACTTGCACAACTTTATTCTGGCTTCGCTGCTATCTCTCGGCAACGCAAACCTTACTCTGCTCTCACCAGAGGAGCCTTGCTAATAATGTTGCGTTCACTTCTTTAAAATCGGTTACTCCGAGGGCGCTGACCTTTTTTTTTTGTTCTTTGTGGGATTTTGGTTTGGTTGGTTTTTCTTTTAATGCAGCTTCTTTCAAGAACGACCCTTTTAAGAGCAGAATGGCGTTTGGGTAAGCTTTAACTTCTTAATTTCGTGTGGCAAAACGGCTTGACTTGGTTGCTGAAGAACTCCTCGAGGAGGAAATTAGTTTTATAGTCTTGTCTTATGTGACATAAAGGCTAAAGTTCATCTCAGGTTACTGTTTAAATTAGCACAGTGAAACACTTTGGCTATTTTAAAAACGTGTTCTGAGTGAAAGAGTAAAGAGCCCTTGTGGGAAGCTTTAGGAAGTGTGCCTTGTGAGGTGTTGACAAGTCGAGAGAGGTCTGTTACTGCTAGGGATGTTACTTAGGTTTAAAATCATCAGTGGAAGGAGTCAAAATGTGTCCTAGCAGTGGAATGTGTGTTTGGGTTTGATATTGGTGGGTTTCGTGGGGGGGTGTTTTGTTTTAAACTGGTGAATATGAAGCTAGTCTGAAATTTCCAGGTAGCATATATGAAGTAGTTTGTGAACTGCTGTGCTGGTTTGAGGCTAATTGGAATATTTTAATGAAAAAAATTATAGGCTGTGAAAAGAAAACAGTGGTGATGTCTGCTTCACTCATAGGCTTGCTGAGATGGATAAGAATAGGAACACAAACATAGATAAGACGCTGTCGCAGAGTCTTGGTCTCTCTAGCTTTTTGCCTTCTCTCTGCCGAGTAACCTCACTAACCACTTTCCTTCTAACCCCCCTGGCCCATCCTCCAAACTCACCTTGCACCTAAGGCAAACCCTGGGGTAAGGTAGAGGGGTGGGGAGGAGGTGGAAGGGTGGTTGGGAGCCCCTCCTGGAGACTCTGATTGCTGGGAGGGGAATCGTGTTTCTGTATTACCTTTAACTTGTATACGTCTGTAACTATTCCTGTCTGTTGTGTCTATCTCTGCTTGTACGTTGTGCTGAGCTGTAAATAGAGCTTCAGTCTTTAACTCAGCCGGCTGAGTCTAGTTTGGGTATTTTTACAAAGTGTGTGGGGGGGCAGGGAGCTCCCAAACCATCACAGCTGCACAAATCCACATGTGCTTTTTCTCTTTCTGGAGTGCTGAAAGATGGGAAGTCTTCCTGTGACAGTGCTCCAGGTTAGCGTGGTTGTTGGACATTACAATGTGTATTTTCAGAACATTCTATTAAGATTTTGGGATCACTTCTCTCTGTGTTATGTTTTCAGTAGTGCAGCAGGGATTAACTGTAGCTTGGAAAAGTCTTTATTATACAAACATAAAAGAACATTACAGAATTATCATTCAATATGTATTTTGCTAGTGAGGCTTCAACCCAATGTGGTTTGTTGACAGTTTGTAGTTCTCAGTACTTGTTTAAGTTCACTTAAGGGTTTGTTTCCTCCATGCAGGGTACTGCTTGAAGGTAGCTGATACTTAATTGCTTTCTGTGTGAAAAGCAGAATGTGTATGCAGTATCTAGGTCTGCACTTTGGGTTACTAAAGGAATTTATCTCCCACTACAATATTTTAATTTGGCTAGAGGAACTGCTGGGGCAGTAGTGAATTACTTCTTTGCAAGTGAGTTAGTTTTAGGTGGAAACTGACTTGACTGATGCCTTTAGATTCTCTTATATATAAATCCACTAGCTGCTGTTATTGCCTTATGGAATTAAAAATACTAAATACTTTGCCTGCAAACTCTGCAGCCTACTTCTGTTACTTGCCAAAGTGCGAAAAAGAGAGTTTGCTTTTGAGCCCCCCTCCCTTGCAGTGGACAGAGGTGGAGATATCCCCTGTACACCAAGCAGAGAATCAGGATGTTCTAAGAGTGAAAGCCCAGTGAATCTGAATTAGCAGTATTAAAGCAGAGAATTATAGATGTGGGTTTAGTATTAACAGATGGTTATAGAGTGAACTGTTACTGTTATGGCTTAACAGCTTTGCCTCTGCTCAGCTTAAGCTTGAAATATACCTACTATGAAACACTGAAGAACTGCATAAACCCCAACCACTGTGGGACTGAAGCAGAAGAGAGAAATGCTTTGAAGAACTGTTGGGTCCACTCTTCTTTCCCTCTGATGTCCTTGTTCATGAAAGCGCTTTAAACACTTTGAATTCTTTACTTTGCATCAGTATATTGCAATAAGATATTTTGTGGCTTCAGCTTTCCAGCACACTACATGGTGTCTGTGTGGGTGGGTGTCTTATGTATTCACTTCTCATATAACTGGGTTAATTTATAACCTCTGCAAGTTAAGGTGGAAGCTATGGCTTCTCTGCTGGTGTGGAAGAGGCACTGGTATGAGCATGGCAATGAATTTCTGTAGTGTAGTAGGATGTCTTAAGCCTGTTTGCTGTCTAGATTTAGCTTTCTGTGTTTAGCAATAGTGTGTTATTTCAAAGTAGGCACCACATCCAGATTGTAAAACACCATATGTCTGACTGGATTGTCCTGAGAACAAGGTGTATAACGCTTGTTTTCTGCAAAGATAGTACAAGCAGGGATGAATGAGAAGTATCTTGCTTGTTTCATTCTGTCAAGTTGGAAGAGGGGAGCAAAGAAAACTATTTAGTGATCACATTTGATCCGGGTATGGTGGGAGGCAAGCCTGAAAGATCAGCCCAAAAAAATGCATAGAGAATATGAGCATAATGTCAAAAGCTCTGCATAGCATGCTTAATTGTTGGTGTATCGGGTGCCAGCATCTGTTTTAGAAACCATATGCTCCTAGGCAACTGAAGGAAAATGTTTTTCTGCTCTTGGATATTGCATGCAGCTGGATTGCTAGCCAGGGACCCTTCTCAGGAAATAGGACAGACTGGATTGATAAGATTGGGAAGACATTTGGTACAAGCTGTTAACAGTTCACTTGTTTATGGTGTAGTTCCTCGCACAATATAGGAAAAAATCTGTTGCTGTAAAGTAGAGGAGTCCTCATCACCTCTCTTTATTTAATAACTTCCATAAAAGTGCCAAAAAGCTTTTAAGTGTGTGATTTGGATTGGGTGAGAAAGTTCCCACCGAATTATCTGACTCTGGTTTCTTACTGCTGTTACTCTTGTACAGTCATCCCATAATCCTGTTAAATGGATGTGTTTTTTCTTCTTCCTTGAGACTTAAGAACTTGGAGTGCTCAGTGACAGAATCTATGCAATGTGTTGTGGGCTAGCAGTAGAAAAGGACCTCGGAGTACTGCAGAGCTGTGATACACATCACCAGTCCAGAGTCTTGGGCATGTTGACAACATGGATAAGGAGAGCATCTAAGAAGCTGGTAGTGAGGGTTTGGTTGAAAATGTGAATGAAGGGAGGCAGAACTGAGTAAGAAATGTGTGTATGCACTGCCCCATAGTAGGTTTCCTTGGAGGATGTTTTGAGAAGATTCTTGCTTCACTTCAAATGAGGCGATTCTAAGTGCTTATACAGTGTGGAGTTGTACATCTGCAAGAGGACATGGCCTAGTGGTCTCCATCCTGGGACTTCAGGGTCTTCTGAGGTGTGAGCACTGACAGCCCATAGGCCAACTCCTGTCAGTTGTGCCAAAACATCCTTTTAAATGTGAAGACATCTCTAAAGCCATTTTATGATGATTGGGTAGGTTCTGGTTGAGCCTTGTGAAAGGGCCATGTGGTTCCCAGCTTGGTAACACAACACAGTTGGATTGACAGTGGGAACCCCTTTTTTAAATTTCTTTTTAAGATAGCTAGTAACTGTTTTCTGACCTTATTAAATAGATTCCAGAATGTAGCAGTTCCAATACTGAAAGCATTCTCCTCATCACTAGGAACCAAGTGAATTTTTGGCCTATTTTCTCCCTGCTAAGCAGTGGCACAGTCCATAGGCAGAATTTCTGACTGGATCTGGGTATATGAAATAACATTCTGTTGTCTTCAAATTCCACTTCTAGAGATTTTTGGAGTGAATCTCATTATTTCCTAAACTACTAGTAGAGAGGAAGAAGCTTTCTGTAAATGTATGTTGTGAGCCTCTGGAAGAGCAAAGCATAAGACTCTAGGCCTCAGTTGGGTGCTGCATAGCTCTTGCTTGTAGCGGTGTCTGGATTGATAAATCAAAAGCAAGTGCAGTGTTCTACTGTTTGCCTGCCTGTCAGTGACCAGAAGTTTGACTGAAATGATGAAGTAGTCAGTTCTTGCTTTTGGCTGTGACAACCAAGCATTTGCCAAAGGATTCTCTCTGTTTTTACTTGATGATGGATGCTCTGTTACAGCTTCAAGCCACATTTAATCGTACACTGAACATTGTATGTGCATGGAGTTTTTCTGGTAAAGTTAGCATCGCTGAGAGATCTGCACTTCTTAATGGTTAACATAAACTAATTGTGTGTTTTCATGCTGCTTACCTTTACTGTAGTGGTCACTGTGTTGATTTGGTTTTAACAAGTGGTGCTTTGGAGAAGGGAAGTGGAAGATTTAAAGGCAATGCAGGTGAGAATCCAGTAGTTGGTGAATGGGCCTGGAAGACCTGCTGGACAACTTAGCCTGCAGAGCTTGATGTGAGAATTGTGCTGTGAGTTGATAATGGCATTCAGTGCTTAGTTTGAACTGTAAGATACCTGTAAAACTTTTCAGTTCCTTTTGGCATTACTGAGGCTTCTCTAACGTTATGGGATGTCTTTCTTCATTAAAAAACATTTACTTTGCCATCAGTTTATGAA
This sequence comes from Ramphastos sulfuratus, assembly GCA_013399055.1. Lineage (NCBI taxonomy): Eukaryota > Metazoa > Chordata > Aves > Piciformes > Ramphastidae > Ramphastos > Ramphastos sulfuratus. The sequence goes on along the minus strand of WBNM01024460.1, from coordinate 66,472 downwards.
CGCTTAACCCGCTTCTCTAGCTTTATTGTGGTGTGGGGTTTGGTTTTGGTTTGCTTTTTAGACTAGTAATACCAGCAATATGTGATTGAGGACTAAACTTAATTCTTTCTCAACCCATTATAAGTGTTTGATTACTTCTATTTAGTAGCACTTAGCAGTTGTGGCAAGTGCAGTTGTTTTACTGATATGTTTTTTCTGTGTCTGAGTATACACTCCTGCTGGACTTAAACCTCTCACCATAAATCATACTTTAAAAAAAAAAAAAGGGCAAACCAGCCACATATAGCTTGCCTTGCTTCAAAAATGCAATTTATAAATACAATTTAATCTTTAGCTTGCCAGTTACTGAATAGGGAGTTTAGTTGCCAGACTGGAATTGTAGAGATGGGATATCAAAGGCAGACCAAAGAAAAAAGTACAGATCTGAATTCCCTTCTGTATGTGGGTGTTTGTGGAAAAGGATTTGGAGTTGGAAAACCCCATAGATTGGTTGATAGCTTTTATAACATGGGAAAGGCCTGAGGGTGTCTGCTATCTCTTTCTAGGAAGCTGGCTTCTTTTTAGGATGTAGCAGAAAGCCATGATTTCTTTAATGGTTGTACAGTAGGTTTTTTCTTTGAAATACTTTGGTCCAATCTTCCCATTCTTCAGACTTGGGAATTCTGAAGTTTAGCTTGCTCTCCTTGGAACAGTGCTAGCCATAAGGCTGGGGACTAGAATGCACAGGGGCTGCTCTTTTCCACACCCATGTTGAAGTTGTGGCTCCTTGCACAGCCAGTATTGGAATTAATAATAGAAGACTTGTAACTACAGTATTCATAGAAAGTGAAGATCAGTGTGAAGATTTAAGGCCTTCTCTGGAAAGGTGATGCTGTGTAGTGGAACTACTGAGCAGCAGAATGAAAATAAAAATGGTAAATGTGTTTTGCTCTGGAATTTTTAGAGAGAAGAAAGAGATCTCAATTTTTTTGTTGCTGTAGAAAAAGTTCAGGCAACAGTCAGGTTCTGTCCTTCTCAGAGCTAAAATCAAACTGGCAGTTGAAAGTGAAGGGAAGTTGGAAAGGGAAAGATGGAAAGTTGTTTGGCTTTGGAGTTTTTTATTTGCAGCTAAGCCACCTATAAAGTTTTGCTTCTAGACTTGCAAGCATTTCAGACCAAGTTAGTTTCTGTGCCACTTTCTGCACCAGTGACTTGACTTATTTGAATGGTAAGAATACTACTTGAAAAGTCTGTGTGGAGCCCTAGATGTTACTTAAAAGGATAGAAGACTTAGGCTTGGGTCTTAAGTAAGTTCTAAGCTTCTGTTCAACAGGGTGTTGCTTTTTAGGGCCGTATCACGTAATGCTGTTACAAATACAGGACATTCAGATGTCCAGCTTGCTTTGTTTGCCAAATCTTAGAGTACATATAAAGCATAGGAGTGTCAGTGGAGGTTTGGGTAACTATCATTTTGATTAATTATAACAGTATTTCATTGTTTCCTAGCTAGTAGCACTTATTGCTGAGAGTTGAGACCTCTTGCAATGCAGGGAATCTGCTGAAAGACAGCAGATGGAGAGGGGAAATTCTGCCACTTCACTTTGGTGAGACCTCACCTGCAGTGCTGTGTCCAGCTCTGGAGCTCTCAACACAGGAATGACATAGACCTGATGGAGAGGGTCCAGTGGATATGGTGAAAATAATTAGGAGGCTGGAGAACCTCTGCTTTGGGGACAGACTGAGGGAGCTGGAGGTGTTCAGCCTGAAGAAGAGAAGGCTCTGGCGAGACCTTAGAGCTGCCTTTCAGTACCTGAAGGGGCTACAAGAAGGCTGTAGAGGGACTGTTTGCAAAGGTCTGCAGGGACAGGGCAAGGGCAGTGGCTGCAAAGCAGAGCAGAGCAGCTTGAGATTGGCTGTGAGGAACAAGTTGTGCAGCAGGAGGCTGCTGGAACACTGCAACAGGTTGCCCAGTGAGGTGCCTAGAGATGTTGCAGGTGAGGCTGGGCAGGGCTGTGGGCAACCTGCTCTAGTGGACTATGCCCTGCTGAGTGCAGAGCTTGGAGTGGATGAGCTTTGGAGCTTCCAACCCAGCCCATTCTCTGATATATTGGTAGCTAGAAAAAGGACTTGTAGGAAGGAGTAAATACTAGAAATACCTTGTTGAATTGCTGTGTAGCCCTGACTTGAAGAGCATTAAGAAAATGACGTGAGAGGCAGTTGAAATAATGGTCATTCCAGAACAGTGTTTTATCCCTAAACTATGGCATCTTGCTTGGATGGTGCTGTTAAACTCTGTTTGCATGTGTGTATTAGTGCAGTCATGGTATTGCACAGCTGATGATCACTTGAGTGTCAGGATTTACACAAGTAATCTCCATTGGAAAAACAGTTTTTGTTTTTAGAAATTGTGGTAGGATTATTAGAAGTTTTCCAGGCCAGCTCAGACAGCTTGGAAGTAAGATAAAGCTGTATTTTACAGCAAACTAAATTTACAAGCATATATACAAACTGTATTTACATGCATTTACAATTATATACAATTGCTTACAATCTAGAAATAATACAAAAATCCAATCCTTCCCCCTGGACAAACACAGCCTAGAAGGGGCCAATGCCGCCTCCTCTCTCCTCAGATAAAAACCCAGCAAGATCTCACATGTTATCTGGTCAGTCAAGGTTAGTATCTAGTCATGCACAGAGGAGCAGTGGAAGATGGGGAATGCAGAAGGCAAAGGGAACAAAGTTAGAAATTGTTTGTGTTGGCTTTTTATACCAGTTAGCAAGCCAATGAATGATGCAGACTTTATTATTTTTACAACTGGTGCCCTGCTTATTCAGTCTGTAGTCAAAAGAATATTCAGAAATGTCCTCTCTTGTTTATTATTTCTAAGCAAAATAGATCATTAGCTCTTAAACTGCCACAGAAATGCTACTAAATCTTTGAGGCAGAGTTGCCTTGTAGTGTGCCACTTCTAACAAGAGCTTTGGAAGACACTGTAACAAATGTACTCCTCTCACACTCCAGAGAAGCATTGAAGTAGAGCTTGAAAAAGATCAGTTTGAAGACTACAGAGAAAATGGAGAAGGTTTGGCATTTGCATATAAAACTGAGGCTTTTTTTGTGAGCAGGATGTGTGTTGCAGTGGAGGGAGGTGGCTTATTCTGCTCTGCAATTTTGATTTGATTTTGTGTGTTTTCCATCAAGGGAAGAGTTCTGTGGGGAAGGCATGCTTCAGTGAAGGTGCCAGAGATGTCTGTGCCTGAAAAACATGGGGTAACTGCAATGTGCGTGGTCTGCAAGAAGCACAGCATGGCAGAACTTGGGTTGCTGGAGCGATTTGCTGCATAGTTGCCAGGGGAGTGGGGGAAGGAGGAGGAAAGATGACATCGACTCAATAACCGCTTCAAACTCCTAGATGCAGAATACCTTCTCAGTGGGCTTCAGTTATTTTGCAGGGTTTCTAATTTATAACTTATTTTTGTATGTACCCAAATAAAAATCATAGTTTGAAGCTGTGTAGATGAGACTTGATGAAATCTTCTCAAAGTAGTTTTCTCTGAGTTTTTTAAGCTGAGTCTCTTGGAAACCTGAAGCTCATGCCTGAGTCTGCAGATTCACTCTGTAGTGCTAAGTGCTCCTTCTTTAAGGTGTGGCAGGGGGCTTTCCAGCACTTCATATGACAAAGTACTGTGTCAGAAGGCTTGTAATCTCTGATAATAAAGATTATCACTTAATCTTTGAGTGATAAGGTAGCCCAACTCTTTGGGTAGCATCCAGTACTTAATTGCCATTCCATATGTGTCAAGGTATTTTTCTTTTCAGCACTTTATTCTCAGGATCTCTGCAGAACCTGGAAGGTGTGGAGTGTGCTCTGCAAAGGCAGAGATTATGTTCTTACTTGGTTCAAAACTCTGCTAAGGCCATAATTTAGGCACTAAACTGAGTGAGATTCCAGGTGGCACAAAAGCATTTGTCTAAATACAGATACCAACATTTAGGTAAGCAAGTGTAGTCACTTCCCTTGTACCCAGGTGGTGCTGCTGTATTTTTTTTTCCTTTGCTTGGCATTGAAATAACTTGCATGAAAATTCAGGTATTGTAGAAATAAACATTGATTTGGCTTAAGCTTTTTGATAGGTGAAGCAAAATTAGTAATCATTCCCCAAGAGCAAATCAAAATCAACCCCAAAGATTATCTTTAAGCAGGTTAAAATAAAAAAGAGGAAATAAAAAACTTAAAGTAATCAACCTTAAGTTCATTACGTCTGTTAGGGATTCCAGTTTTCAGTGTGAAAAGCAAAATTCACNTGGGGAGGGACTATTGACGAGGGCTTGGAATGACAGCGTGAGGGGCAGTGGGTTTGAGGTGGCAGAGGGGAGATTGAAAGTGGATGTTAGGAGGAAGTTGTTTGCAGTGAGGGTGGTGAGACACTGGCACAGGTTGCCCAGGGAGGTTGTGGCTGCTCCCTCCCTGGAGGTGTTCAAGGCCAGGTTGGATGAGGCCTTGAGTGACCTGTGCTAGTGAGAGGTGTCCCTGCCTATGGCTGATGGTTGGAACTAGATGATCCTTGAGGTCCTTTCCAACCTTCCCATTCTATGATTCTATGACAATGTGTAAGTGACCCTGCCATGCTGAAAGAGCAGTAACCAGCGTTTGTGTGCAGGCTGGCTTTGTTAGTTCTGACAGGCTTTGCAGGGTATGATGCCACAGAGGTCATGGGTTATATATTTAGTGACTCAGTTCTTGATGTCCTAATTGAAAGAACGGTCCTGCTTGGCATTGTGTGGCTGTCAAGACTGGCTTCAATATGTCTAACTGTCAGTATCAAGAAAAGCTGAAAGATGATCTTGCCTACAGCCTCTAAGTAATGCAGTGCAGGTAGCCTGTGGTGGAAATGCTGGTTAGCTGATAACAGGTCCAAGGAACCTTTTAGAAAAAGTGATGAGTCAAACAAGAAGTGACAGAGAGTTTTGGGCTTTGTTTTCAAGCCAGTGAGGAGAGGTGTGCTGATGGACCTTGTATTCATGAACAAAGGTCTGGTTGGTGATGTGGTGGTTTGGGACAGCCTTGACTGTGGTAATCACAACATGATAAGAGTTTGGTGTTGCATGGGGAAGAAGCAGGACAATAAGTGTGATTGCAACCCTGGGCTTCAGGAGGGCTAACTTTGTTGTCTTCAGAGACCTACTTGGAGGAATCCTGTGGGCAGGGACTCTAGAAGGTAGGAAGCCGAAGAGAGCTGCTTAATATTCAAGCACCACCTCCTCCAAGCTCAAGATAGGTTTATTTCTTCAAGTAAAAAAATGTGTAGAGGAAGCAGGAGACCTGCATGGATGAGCAAGGAGCTGCTGGATAAACTTGTATGGAAGATAGAAATTTGCAGTATGTGGAAAAATGGGACAGGTCACTTGGGAGGATGATAGGAATGTCATCAGGGAATGTAGGGATGCAATAAGGTAGGCCAAAGCCCTCTGGCAATTAAATATGACAAGGGAAGTAAAAGAGACCAAGAGCTTCTTCACATCCATCAGTGGTGAAAAGAACAGGGAAAATATGGGTCCACTGCTGAATGAGGTGGGAGACCTGGTGACAAAGGATGCAAAGAAAGTGGAGTTACTGAATGATTTATGGTTTTGCTGCTGGGACCAGTCCCTAGGAATCCCAGATCCTGGAAGTAAGGGAGAAGGCCTGTAGGAAGGAAGATTCTCCAGTGTTCTGTGAGGACTGGGTCAGAGATCAGTTGGACAGAGTGAACATGCAAATCTATAGGCCCTGATGAGCTGCACATGTGAGTGCTGAGAGAGCTGCCTGATAGTGTTACTGCACCACTCTCTGTTTTTGAAAGGTCATGGAGAGCAAGGGAGGTGCCTGAGGGCTGGAGGAAAGCCAGTGTCACTGCAGCCTTCAAAAAGGGCAAGATAACGACCCAGGAAACTTCAGACCAGTAAGCCTCACCTCCATCCCTGGAAAGGTGATGGAGCAACTCATTACGGAGGTCATCCCAAAGTACATGGAGGAAGAGCTTATCAGGAGTAGCCAGCATTGATTCACCAAGGGGAAATCATGTTTGACTAACTTGACTGAATGGGTAGGTGCAGGGAGAGCAGTGGATGTCTCCAGCTTGACTTCAGCAGGGCTTTGGACACTGTCTCACATAACATCCTCCTAGGTGAGCTGAGGAAGGGCAAGCTGGAAGAGCACTGAGGTGAGGTGCACTGAGAACTGGCTGAGCAGGAGAGCTCAGAGGGTTCTGCTCAGTAGTGCAGAGTCCGGTTGGAGGCCTGTGGTGTTCCGCAGGGCTCAGGACTGGCTCCAGTACTGTTCAACATCTTCATCACCAACCTGGCTGAGAGGACAGAGTGGACCCTCAGGCAGTTTGCTGCTGCTAGCAAAGGAGATGGGGGCGGCTGACAGCCTGCCAGGCTGGAGAGTTGGGTGAAAGGAGCCTCATGAAGATCAGCAAGGGCAGGGGTAGAGTCCTGCAGCTGGGGAGGAGAACCTCCTGCAGAAGTGCAGGTGAGGGGGGGACCTGCTGGGGAGCAACTCCAAGGGTAAACTTGACCTTGGTATGCTGGGGGACAGTAAGGTCTTCATAAGACAGAAATGTGCCCTTGTGGCCAGGAAGACCAGTGGTGTCCTGGGGTGCATCTGGAAGAGTGTGACCAGCAGGTTAATGTAGTTTGTCCTGCCCCTTTACTTCTGCTGTAGTGAGGCCACGTCTGAAGTTCTGTGTCCGGTTCTGGGCTCACCATCTCAAGAAATGCAGGAATATACTGGAGAGGATCCAACAGAGGGCTGTGAGGGTGATGAAGCACTTGGAACATCTGTCTGAGAGGGAAAGACCTGGAGCTGTTTAGCCTGGAGAAGAGAAGACTGAGAGGGGATTTAATGAGTGTTTACAAATACTTTAAGGGTAGGTGTCAAGAAGGGGCCAGTGTCTTTTCACTGGTGCTCTGTGATGATAGGATGAGGCCCAGTGGATACAAACTGGGAAGTTCCAGGAAGTTCCACCTCAACATGAGGAAATACTTCTCTGTTGTGAGGCTGCTAGAGGCCTGAAGTAGGATGTCCAGAGAAGCTGTGGAGTCTCCTCTGGAGACTTTCAAGACCCATCTGGATGTGTTCTCTTGTGACCTGCCCTAGGTGACCCTGCTTTGGCAGAGGGGTTGGACTCCATCTCTGGAGGTCCCTTCCAACCCCTACCATTCCGTGAGGTGATGTTGTGTTTTCCAAGTTAAGCCTTGCATGTCTTATTTCTCAACAGATCTTGCAGCAGGCCTAAGGTGCTATAATTTGGGGTGAAGTTGGAAGCAACAAAAATCCTTGTTGCCCTGTTAGTAGTGGTGTGTTCCCTCACCGTGCTGACCTTGCTGATTGACAGACCCTTTTAGCTGGTTTTGCATATGAACTTGCAAGAAAAGCTCCTTCCTTTCTCCACCCACTACCTTTGCCACCTCTTAAAGCATGCTTCACAGTCAGAAAAGGCTCCACAGAAGCATGACCAGTGCTGGGCTGCCAACAGGGAGGGTAGTGCAGGGCTTCTTTGCATGGCCAGTTTAGAGTCCTGTAGTGCTCCTGTCAGACTGAATGGGTTGCATTCAGAGTTTAAGTCCCAGCATAAGTGAGCTGCTTCTGAGTGTTCAAAAGCAGCTTTGGTTATTGTGCAGATTTTATCCACTCCAGCAGTTACCAAATCAGAATTCTGGACTGCATCAGCTGCACTGATTTCTTTACCCTTCAGTTAGCTCCAGTCTATTAAATCCATGGTGATGGGCATTTGAAGGCCAGGTTTCTTGTCTTTGAAGACCATTTATTGATGAGTTACTTGAAGAAATTATTGGGAAGAGAGAGTTTGATTAACTTCTATAGTAAAAGCCAAGACATAAGTGTAACAAGGAGAAAAGTTTCTGTATTTTTCTCACCAGACATTCAGAGAGGTGGGGATAAGGAACAATGATTTCACAGTCTGTGCCTTCAGCATTACTGTTAAATAGTTTTATATTGCTAGACTGTTATCTTTTCTGGGCAATCTTTCTGGGCCAATGGGAAGAGGGGAAAAGAATCATCTGTTCTGGACTTCAGTTGTATAAAAGCACTCTCACTGGTTCTGAGTGCAGTATGGCCCTGAGGGGAAATAGAGTTAAACCCTGCACTGGCCCTTCCTCTCTCTTATTAGTTGCAGTCCAGACACCTTCATTGGTCTGAAGAGATGCTGGTATTCTGCACTTGGTTTTGTCAAAATGATTGCCATCAGGGGACTAAAAAACAGAACTGGATAATGTTTGTTTTCTTTGAGGTGTATTTACATTGCAAAAAAGAAAAAAAAAATCCTCACTTNGGAAGGTGGTGGAGTCACCAACTTCAAATGTGTTTGAAAATTGTTTGGTTGTGGTTTAGGGCAAACCTTGTAGAGTAGGGATATTGGTTGGACTTGGTGATCCTGAGGATCTTTTCCAACCTGAATGTTTCTGTGATTCTGTGGGTTGGACTGGGTGAGTTTGGAGAACTCTTCCAACCAGATCTTTTTTCTGTGATTCTGTGAAAACCAGTGTTAGATAGCAACTTTATTTGAGATGGAGCAGGTGCTCCAAGTTGCTGGTTTGAAAGCATGTTACTGTAAGAGCAACACTGCTCAGCAGCTTGCTTCTCTTACTTTCTGCCAAGCTGCCCAAGTGTTGCATTGGTTTACTCTACAAGCAGACAGATGTACTTGGTCCAGTGTTTGGGCCAATAGAAATGCATGGGAATGGTTTCAAAAGTAGACATGTCCCAACCCATGCAGCATTAGTAGAGTGTGTATAGTCCTGGTTATGTTAGCTGGGCACATAGTGGCTAACTTCTGTAGCTGAGAAGTGTGAATTTCACTGGGGAATCCTGGAGCTTTACCATGATGCCCTTCACCTGAAGCTGCATGCCCCCCTGGCTGGTTGGGGCTTGCTCTGCTTCAGATGTGAGCATGGGTGTGTTCTGCTGATGAGTTTTCATAGTTTTATGTTGAGTGCAACATGTGCATGTGGCAGTGCTTCATCCCATATGGTATCTTCATTCTTAATTTTTTTGTACCCTCCTTGACAGAAGTACCCTGTTAATGTGGCTGAGCCACTGCTGGATGTGAGCCATCTCTGGATATAGAATCATAGAATGGTAAGGTTGGAATGGACCTCAAGGATCATCCAGTTCCAAGCCCCTGCCATAGGCAGGGACACCTTCCACTAGTACAGGTTACTCAAGGCCTCATCCAACCTGGCCTTGAACAAATGTATAGGAAGAAATATTGAACAAATATATAGGAAAGCCAGACTTAAATAGACTGCAGACTTCTTTCAGTCAGTTGATTTTTTTTGTGTTAAGGTCAGAAGTCCTTGGGTTTTGTGTTTTCCTTTATTCATACTGCAGTAGCTGATATGTGCTGTGGAAGGGAGCAGTCTGAACCAATAAACCATCTGTACCACTGCATGGAAGTCAGTCTTTAAATGAAACTTTTGTAGATTGAGCTGGACTGAATGTCCTGACTGACCAGAGCAGGCTTCTGGTGAGGAAAAAACCTTTCCCAGGATATGCTATAATACCTGCACTGCTAGTAGCTTGTTAATAAAAACAGGAGTGTAATAAAAATTTTCCTATGTAATCCCAGTGTTAAATTCAGAGGCTGACTGTTCTATTGCTAAACAATTGTATTAAAGAGAGACATAGAGGAGTAGAGTGAAGACATCCTTCTAGGGGGAGTGATTCTAGTAGTTTTCATTTGGGTGGTTTACTGACAATTGAGACCTCTGTGGAACAATATCTGAAGAGTTTATAAACTCTCTTCTTGGAGTGCATTAAACTAAGCAGGCTTATTTTGTTTCTGTGTGGCATAGCTGAGCAGCTGATGTTCTCTCCCTTCTTGGAAGGCTGCTTGGGAACATAAGAGTGCTTTTCAAATGCAGAAGTGATAATCGAGGGAACTTCAGTAAAGCAAACTAAGCCAAGGAAACTTTTCTTGCTCTGATCCTGTAAAGTCACTTGACTCAGAAGGGGTTGGCAAATCTACCAGACATGTCGACTTGAGGCTCTCTGGGTGAGAGACCAGTGACCTTTGGAAGTGTTGTGGTCCATGTATTGCATTGAGTTTCAGGTCATGGGTGTGTTGTTGCTGAATAGCCTTGGAGAAGTTCGAGTTCAGTGTGTGTGTATAAAATGCAGGTGTGGTGGTGTTTGGTTCCAGAACTGCTGGAGATAACAAGCATCACGGTATTTGAATCCACAAAACTTACTAACCCTAACAAAACTAAGGGGAAAAAAACACACTGCTTTTTGGGGGTGATTGTTTAATTAGAATTCAAGAGTTTTGTTCAGCTCAAGAGGAACTGACTTATGTATCTTTAGTTCCACAGAGGCTCTCAAATCACCTGCAAAGATCAAGAAACAGCTTTGAAGACAGCTTCGTATCTTTAGTAGGGAAGATGTAAAGTTTAAATGGTTCTTGTCTCAGGCAGAGTGCTTGAAATCCTGAGGGGGAGGTGTAGTGTAGTTGTGGGGATTTCTGTAGCTGAAGATGTGTGACAAACTGAGAGGACAGCTTTTCACCCAGAGGGCAGATAGTCACTGCCCTGAATGGAGGAATGACCCTGCAGCCATGTTTGCTGCCTTTCCTTGCTGCTAGTGCTTCCACTTCTTTTGCTTCTTCCAGGTAATAACGTGTAGAAACAAAAGTCTGCATTAAAAAAGAAAGGGGGAAAAAAAATATTTCAATTGGAAATGAATCCTATAGCTGCCAGAAATGTTTACATCAGAAGGAAGCATCAAGTGGTAGATAGGATGCTTTTTCTTGTCAGTTTGGTGTTGCCCAAAACACAGACTGTGTCACTCTGCAGCCAGTTGTCTGTATCTGGTTAAACCCTTTCAATGTAAAGCAAAGTCACACTAAAGCAAAAGCAGAGCTCGTAGAATCATAGAATGGTAAGGTTGGAAGGGACCTCAAGGATCATCCAGTTCCAACCCCCTGCCATAGGCAGGGACACCTCCCACTAGCACAGGTCACTCAAGGCCTCCTCCAACCTGGCCTTGAACACCTCCAGGGAGGGAGCAGCCACAACCTCCCTGGGCAACCTGTGCCAGTGTCTCACCACCCTCACTGCAAACAACTTCCTCCTAACATCCACTTTCAATCTCCCCTCTGCCACTCAAATCCATTGCCTTTGTCCTGCCATCACAAGTCCCTCCCCAGCCTTCCTGGAGCCCCCTTCAGATCCTGCAAGGCCACTCCAAGCTCTCCTGGAAGCCTTCTCTCCAGGCTGCAGAGCCCCAACTCTCTCAGCCTGTCCTCACAGCAGAGCTGCTGCAGCCCTCTCAGCATCTTGGTGGCCTCCTCTGCACTGGCTCCAACACTTCCATGTCCTTCCTGTGCTGGGGGCTCCAGAACTGCACCCAGGACTGCAGGTGGGGTCTGAGGAGAGCAGAGCAAAGGGGCACAATCCCCTCCCTTGCCCTGCTGCCCACCCTGCTCTTGCTGCAGCCCAGCACACAGTTGCTGTCTGGGCTGCACTCACACTGCAGCCTCATCTTGAGCTTTTCCTCACCCCACACCCCCAGGGCCTGTTCCTCAGGGCTCATCTTCATGGTGAACTTCAGGTGACTGATTGCTGCCTTTAAACAGCTGATTGCTGTGTACCTCTGCAGTGGATTGTTAAACAGATCTCAGATTGACTTGTTTATACAGATGTGCCACAGCAGTGGGTGTTCTTAATGCTTGTACCTTTTAATTCTCTGGGGGGTTGTTTGTAAATGAGGTGTTAATATAATAAGAACAGGAAGGAGCATAGAAAAGACTGTGGGGAAAAAAGTCTAAGGAGTGTTTCAGATCGGAAGCTGTTAGGGCGTGTGAAGCTACTGATAGTTTATAGAACAAGCAAAACCACCATGGAACCTGACATGAACCCAGCCAAGTGCAGGTTTATCTCAAGGAGGCACTGAAGTTTCTCCTTTTGTCTCCCAAAAATAAAAGGGAGGGTGTGTCATTAAAACTGGTTTCAAAATAAGGAAGTCTTTCAGATGATGCTTTAGTGTTTATTCTTGGAGAATGCTGCACTGAACTAACACTGTTTTTCTCCCCAGCAAGTTGTTCCCTTCCTTGGTTCATGTGTCTTATTCCCTGCACAGCAATGCTGAGTGTTGATGCAGTTGTTGATCAGAGCCTGTTAACCATGTGAAATTATAAATTTTTTTTTTTTTGTCATTGTAGGAAGAAATCTGCTTCATCTAATTCAGTCCTGCTAATCTGCTAATATTGTAGATTGAAAGATTTTTTTGCTGTTGCCAGAATACCCTGTAATGGGCAAGGAGCCTGAGAGAATACAAAGCATTCTGTTTTGTTAACTTTAAAAAACTTTTGTGTTTTAACAGGTAAGAAACTATTAAACTTCCCCTACAGCAATGCATTTAACTTTTGCATCTGTAAAACCTTGTCTTCCATTTGAAGTGATTCCTGAATTCCTTTAAGTATTTTGTGTCCCTCTTGTCTCCTAAAGCCTTTTTCTCTGATTTCTGTAGGTTCACAATCTAAAGTCCATCTTGTAAGCTGCTCTTCCTCCTGCAGTCCAGACTTTGCGGCCATTCTTTCCCTTTCTTTGCAGCTTCTTCTGAGTGCTTCCTAGCTGGCTGGCCCTAACTTTGTTTTTAGCCCATTCTGCTGCTGTTGCACTGTCATCTTTCTTTGCCCTGCTTTGGGAATCAAGGATCATCTAGAGACGCTGTTGTAGTTATTCTATTTGTTTTACAGGGAACATGTTTTAAAGTGTTTTGATTTTGTGCCAGCAGGTCTATCTGCTGCCCAGCCTCCCAAGTCTTTGGAAGACTTTCAAAGCAAATGTGTTGATGAACTGACAATTAGGTATGAATGATGTTCAGGTTATCATATTCAAGCATGGTCATACTGTCTCCTGCAATGAAGTTTTTTGGTACTAAACTGCATGCTTTGGTGTCAGATTGTTTTTTCTGGGAAGCTATGCATTGTTTAGCTTGCTTTTTACATCTGTCTTTCTCACTACACAGAGAAGAGAAGGCTTCCAGGAGACCTTATAGTAGCCTTCCAGTATCTGAAGGGGGCCTCCAGGAAGGCTGCTGTCCTGCTGACCTGCCGACCTATTGACACGGTCTTGTAATGACAGGACGAGGAGCAATGGGTTTGAAGTGGCAGAGGGCATGTTAGGAGGAAGTTGTTTGCAGTGAGGGTGGTGAGAGACTGGCACAGGTTGCCCAGGGAGGTTGTGGCTGCTCCCTCCCTGGAGGTGTTCAAGGCCAGGTTGGAGGAGGCCTTGAGTGACCTGTACTAGTGGGAGGTGTCCCTGCCTATAGCAGGGGGTTGGAACTAGATGATCCTTGAGGTCCCTTCCAACCTTACCATTCTATGTAATTTCTGTTTTGAAAACAGAGAATTCAGAATATGAAGAATCTGAGTTCTGTGACCAGTGAACGCTTTAGATGTGTAAATCTTTGGCTGTCAAAGTGGAGTTACTAGAAAATAATCTTTTCTACTTGGGCAGTGTCTCACTTGTCGTTATTGCAGGTAGTTAAGATCTGTGTTTATTAACACTTATTAACTTGCAGTTTGAGATAGTGCAGGAATTGACATGGATACGCTTGTTGGTATAAAACTGCTCTGGTAACCTCATTGCAGGCTGTAGATTGCAGCTGATTTTTGTACTGCTGGACGGTTGTGACCTCTTCAAGTTGGAGGGATTGGTTGTCTTTGAGTAAACATTAACTAGTTTGGCCTCGTTTATGTACTTCAGCAAGTCAAAGTAATTGATTATTAGGGCATTCAACCATAATGGGGAGTGTGTGTGCATTTGAAGGAGATATATTATAGAAAAGATTACATATTTATAGGCCTGACCTAGATAGAGGTGCAGCTAATGTGCATAAATAAGGAGAGTCAACAAAATAGTTGTTTGTGCTGTGAGATGCGGTGGGTGAGCCTGCAGGACAGCCAGGAGTGGAGGCAGGGCCTCAGCTAATGCCAGATGTGGAGGCTGGCCTGATGGTAAGGTGCTGGCCAGGTGCTTCTGATGCCTCATTGATGGTGCCATGAAGGGGAGCCTGGCACAGTGTAGTGCAGATGGACATACATCCAGTTTTTTTACTTGATCTTTGGATGGAGCCACCTCCATGGGCTCCACACCATCAAGCACAGTAAGCTGCGGCCATTGCTGCCATGGGGCTAATGATGCTGCCCTGCCTCCCTGGACACTGCTTCCTCTGCAACTGTGCCTTCCTATACGAAAGCAGGTACCCATCTTGCTGCTTTGGGACCTCTGTGTTACAGTCCTCCTTGCAATCTGAGGGCCTTGAAGCTCAGAAAACTTTGGGCCAGCTGCCTGAGTCACCCTAAAAGGCACTGATACCTCATGACATGTGATGGCCCCATGTGGTCAGATATGCTTATGGGACTTGAGGGAGGTTGTAGCCTGAAAAAGACCCTCCTGTGGGAGGAGGATGACAACTGGGGGGAAGCTGAGTGCTCCTTTGCTGGAGATTGCTCCCCTGTACCCTTCAACTTTCCCTCCACCTCTGTGTGTGTGCCTGGACCTCCCCGGATGAGATGACAGCAGCTATGTTGCAGGAGGCCTGGGAGTTCTCAGTGCTCCCACTGACTCAGCTTCCTACATGCAGTAGTTGAGGGGGAAAGCCTCCAGACATCCTGAGGCTGGAAAGGGAAGGTGCAACACGTCTGCACGAGGTCTCCCAGCGCTCCAGACAGGAGCTGTGGGTTGGTTCATTTCCCCTCAAGCAAGCACCTTCCGTCGCTTGCTGAGCCCTTTGGAAATGGGAGGAGTAGCACTGGAAGTAGGGGTGAAGTATATATTGAACTGATGAGGAAAACATGTTGGTATCTTCTGTTCTGTTGAATTCCTTTCCATTTCAAACCACAAAGCTGCTTTCAAACTTCTCCAGCTTCTAGTAATAAAACTTTTAATTATTAGTGTCAGTAATGGAGTATTTCTCAAACTCATTTCCACAGTGGCTAAACACTGTTCAGCCTTCAGAGACTAGTACAGCTTACTCTGTTCTCATCAGATCTTTATTCTGTGTGAACTTGATCTTAACATTTTGTTCAAGAAATACAGAAACTGTACCATGAAAACACTCCTAAATGACTGCTTTTATTATTTCTTCTTCTAGTTTGTGATTGCTGGATGTAATGTCAAGTCATGCAGTGAAATTAGGCACTGGAACAGTAATACTTGCTAGCTAATAACAGACCAAACCTCACTGCTTTCATTTAAAACCAGTTTACTTTCAAATAGGTTTCTGGGTAAGTATGGTGGAAGTGCTTAGAAATACAGCTAAAGCAGAGTTCACAGCAAAGTTTTTATGCTACTTAAAAACTGCAATTTTAATGGGATAAAGACAATTCCTTATTTCCACCCCCCGCCCCGCACTCTCTGTGCAGAAGCAGCAATGTGTGTTTGTTGTATGTGAGATTCATTCTTGCGTGCATGAAGTGGGGAATTCAGTTAAAGCATAACTTGGTATTGCTGTTGCCAGGGGTCAGGGCTGGGCCAGCCACAACAAACACTGCCAAATGCTCTTCATGAACCCCTCTGCCTTCTCAAAGAGAAGAGAAAGGGGAAAAAGGGCAGAGTCTGATGAGCCAGGAAAGAAACGCAGGGCCAGCACTGAGCAGAGCTGGTTCTGGGCTGTCTCACACTAGAAGAACTATAAATTACTATAACTTTATGGAAGTGAATTGTTTTGGTTCACATCTTCAGGGTAGAATGCAGATGTCTTCCTCTTTGCAATTTTCTGTTCAGTTTGCCCTTGATTGCAGACCGAATGTGTAAGTGCTTGATTTCCACCTAATGGCCCTTGGAATATTTCATGCTGTGGAGTTGTGCCCCAGCCTGCAGAAGACAAGCAGCTTTAGCTCTGACTGAGGGAAAGAGGCAGTTTCAAAAGCACCCACTGGAGTGTCTTCTCTGGTAATTCTGTTTGGCTCTACAGCTTTCTCAGATGTGCACTTGTGCTTGGCTTTGAAGAGATGGTCTATTTCTAGTGCCAAAATGAGCACTTTACACAGCACACAGGCACTTCTAATCACTGTCCTTTGGAGAATGGGAAAACTGGAAACTGGTGAAATGCACCTAAGGACTAAGTGGTTGAAGTTGTGTGAAGCTGGCAGAGGATCATGCATGGCATTTTAAAGACATCTGTTAATACATTCAAAGGTTGGTATTGGTAAATTCTTTTTTAATGTTAGAAGGATAAGAGTTGATAATTATTTTGTCCCTCCCCAGCCTCCTCGTTTTGGTGTTTAGAAGCATTGGAAGTGCTTTTATCTTTAAGAAATAGAAGACCTGCTTGAAAACCTCAGGTGACACCAGGGCCTGTTGGTGGTTGCATCCAGCAGCTCCTCTGCCAGTTGCTACACTGTTGAGAGAATTTGGTTTGCTAAAGTAAATTGCTACACGATTTAAGATGTGCTTAAGTGATTGAAAAAGTTTGCTGATATAAAAGGAACTTTTTTTTAAACATTGTGCACTCGAAGCTATAGTAACAAATTATGCTGGTAGATGAAACTGCCTGTTACCTTCTGTCTCATTTTTTTACTCTCTGCATTCCTCAGACTTTGAGACATTACAGAATCCTCAGCTTGGTACTGATACATGTTTTAAAATGTTTCTTTTCCCTGAAAAAGCAGCTGTGTGTTGCTGTAAAATCTGTTTGTCTGCTCTTAGCATCCTGTTAGTAGGTAGAACATGCTGCTGCTGGCTAGCCAAGGTCCTTGGAGTTTCCTTTCTGTGCTGATCTAGGTAGCTATCAATACTCAGGTGTATCAGGTACCTAGCTGGCAGTGACTCCTTGCAAAGTATGTTTCTTATATTTGTTTTATTTTAAACATGATGCTTAAAGGTTTAGCTGAAATAGTTCTGTTATTTTCTGAAGGGACTTGTGAGTGCTCTCAACTAAACTTTGTTTTGGAAAAGGTTCTTTGCAGCAGGCATTACCCCAAACTAAACGTGCTTGTCTAACTGGAAGTCACAGCTTTGTCCTGTGGCTTCAAATCAAGAATGCCTGTGTTCAGGAAGGGAGTTTGACAGCTAGGTTGACTTCAAGCTGTGGAGAACCTTACTGAGTGGCTGGTAGTAGCATTTTCTGATGGAGTCAAGCACCTGACCTCTGTAAAGAACCACAGACTAGTTACTGCTAAACAAAATAACACCTTGTACAGTTCAGCTGGAGCAGGCAAAAGGCTTCAAGGTTTTGCCTGGTCTGAAAGGATCACTTCTGATCCTTTATTTCTTCCCTTCAGCAAACAACTCAATTTTAGCTGCCCTGTCTGGGAGCACTTGACAGGTGCTTTCCTTGTGGATTCAACTTGGGTCTTTACTATGTGAAATGTTACTTGAGCATTCGTTCAGAGGAGAAACTTAACAACACTAACCAAGAACACAAAGCAATTGTTTCTGCATGATAGGTGTTCCTTAGGATCTTGAGTTGTCCTAAGTTTTACGTCAGCAAGTTGGTGTAAACTTTGAGCAGTACCTTTGTGAATCAGTCAGCATTGCTTGCTGGGAGCTGTCAGAGGTGGTGGAAAGCTAATGCAAGTTACAAAGGACAGTTGTGTATCTGCAGCAGCCCCACCATCTTCAAAACCAGTTTTCTTTCCCAACCTGGGAGTTTTTAGTATTATCCTGGGTTATTTTGCTTCGTGCAGTATGTAATTTTGGGCATGTTTTGTATTATACTCTTTTGCATCTTGAGTCCAAACGTTGTGATTTTTCTGCTGGTGTTGGCAGTGAAGTTGAACGTTGGGAGTGACACAACCTGACTGACAGGAGGCGTTTGTCATAGCCTTCCAGACAGGGAAGTTTCAGGAGCAGCGCTGATTTGTGAACACGAGGCCTAATTCTATCTGTGGTGGTTTGGATTGGAATTTGAAGAAAGCATAAAGATAATTCAACATTTGAGAACTGCTGGGGTCTGGGAGGGTGGGCAGAGCAGCAGGCTGTGAGCAGAACAATGACTCTGGGTTTAAAGCTTTCATTCAGGGCTGTGGGAGGCTGATTCTAGGTTATCACCAGTGATCACGCCACAGAAAATTCTCTTTGGTGTTCCTGGACTTCCTGTTTGGCACCTTTTATGTTGTTTGTTTTTCCTTATTTCAAAGGACCTGTTGAAAAGTGATGGAGTAATCTTTGGCCGGCACCTGAGATGTTGAGGGAGCAGCCCCTAGGAGAGCTTGCCTGGGAGAGCCCTTGTGAAATAACGCAGTGCCATGTTTGCAGTAGTATGCCTCTTTTTTTGTTGTTGTTGTTGCTCTTTTCCCTTCTTGAGGTTTCTCTTGAGATAAGTAACTGAGAAGTGCATCAAAGCTGCTGAAATGAGCTGCAATCACATCTGCCTCCAGCATTCATAGCAGCTGCTGGCAAAGGTACCACTGCCACTGATTGGGGCGAGGGGAGGGATTTGATCTACTTTCTAGGGGCTTGAAACAACCCTGAAACAAAAACTGTCCTGTGACTTTACTAATGTTTCACTTGCTCACAGGGAGGCTGTGTGTAGGCTGAACACCCACAAGCTGGTGTTTTTAATTACTTGGTATAAGTTGATTTTAAGCTTACTGGTGAGATCAGGTGTTTGGAACTCTGCTTGTAAGTTTACTAATACTTGTTAGTAAAAATTAATTATTTTAACCACTTAATCTTTGATGGAATCTCAGATGATCGTAAGTACTAATGCTGCAACTGAAATTACCTGCACCTTCTGATTGGCTTTGACTCCCATGTCCTTAAGCAGATAGCTCTGTAATCTAGGGGCAGTTCTGTAAGAAGCTGCAAGCATCCATAAGGCTAAGCACAGTGAAGTGGTGTTGAGTGGTCAGTGTGTGGTAGCAAGTGAAAGCTCTTCTCCATAGTGAGTGTCCAGGCTTTTTTTGATCTTTAGGCCAAACCTTGGAAGCCTTGCTAGTGAAGAGGGTTCAGCTGGATCCTTGGACTTGTTTCCTAAATTGATCAAGCACCAGGTCTGATGTTTTGCTGTTCCAGGAGCTGTAATGTGCATGCTGAATCCAATTTAACTCAGAAATGCATCCCTGCTGCTGTGAGCTCTTCACTTGCATGGGGATTGAAGATCTCTGGTTTAGGTTTTGCAAGCTTTTGCCAAAAGCATAGTTTGATTCTTGCCTTTAAGCTTGTTTCTGCACACAACCTGCAGCTTGCAGAAGAGTTCTCTCTAAAATAGCACTATTCCCCTACAGTCTCTGCAGTAAGGACATGTCTTCACAGCTGGTGCCACTAACACACAGCAGTAATCTAGTGAATTAATCCTTTACACTTGGAAGGCAGTTACAAAGGAGCAGAAGGAGTGTTGCCTTTTAAAAGGACATCTGCTCAAAAGCATGCTGGTTCCATTTGTAGGCAAAGCAAAGTTTCTCTTGCTGTTCCCCAGTATCCCTTTCAACCCACTGAAATTCAGCATTCACATGAGCAGCTGATGCTGTGCCAGGGGTGATGTCTGTCCTGGAAAAAGCCCTGTGTCAGAGAAGGGGGATGGAGCAAATGCTTGTATTGATCTTAATGAGAGCTGAGAGGAGGAACTGATTTGATCTGTTGTAAACTGAAGCATTCTGGTAACACAGCTGTCTCAGTAGCTTGTGAGGTGTCTTAGACCGGCAGAATTAGCATGGATATGCCAAAGCATTTTCTAAAGAAAGATGAAACTGCTCATCCTTACACATTTCTGTTCTGGCCTTTCACAGTGTTTCAGTGGTTGAGGCCACTGCACTGCCAGATGTTTGTGTAAGATATTTTATTGTCCTTTGCTCTTTCTCATGTGTCAGGTTTGTGGAGGAAGGTCTAATGAGAGAGTAGGTCCTGTATGGAAATGAGCTCCAGGATTTTGTGTGCTATCTGCAAGTTGCTAATTCCTCCTGGAGAAATAAGGATTTGTTTGTTTTAATTAAAAGTTGTTTTCTTTCAGACTAAGGGTGGTTCTCTAGTGCCTATGCAGTGCCCATNGATCATCTTCATGGCCCTCCTTCTTCTTCCAGTTCTTTTAATTGCTGAGCAAGCAGCTTTTTTCTGGATCTGAGACTTGGTGTATAGGTTAAAAACAAAAGTTGGGGAGAGCAATAAGTTGAAAGCAGAAGCTGTCATTTAACTTCTTATGTAGGTTAGCACGTTCCTTTCATGCACAAACCCCAGAGCTTACCTTTACCTTTGGGTCTTAGAATATTGGCTGTTGCTAAAGGTGCACAAGTCCTGTGGAGCCCTCTTTAATCAAACCTGATTTCAGAGCTTTTGATCATCAGCATCTACTGTTGTTTTCTTTGAGCTGTGGAACATTTGTGTGCATGCAGGTACCTTTTGGGGCTAGAAGCTGTGAAATGCTGCTCTGAAGTGTTGCTAGGGATCCTGCTGCAGTGGATTTGTAACTGTCCTGGTCTGTGTCTGTGTCCTTCTGCAGACCAGCATGTTTTGGAAATTTGATCTGCATTCGTCATCCCACATAGATACGCTTCTAGAGAGAGAAGATGTGACACTGAAGGAGCTGATGGATGAGGAGGATGTTCTGCAGGAGTGCAAGGCTCAGAATCGCAAACTGATTGAGTTCCTGCTGAAGTCAGAATGCTTGGAGGATTTGGTTTCCTTTATTATCGAGGAGCCACCACAGGACGTGGACGAAAAAATCCGATATAAGTAGGTGTAAAAGGGTTAACCCTCCTGGGTAGGGGGAGTGGTCAGAACTGGACCCCACCTCTGCTCGACCCCAGGTCTAGTGTTTAATCCACTCCCACTTCCTGTCTGCCCCCCCCCCCCCTTATAAACAGAGGAACTTCCTGTCTCTCTCCTCATGGCCTGCACGCCCAACACCATCCTCCTTCCTGTTCTCCTGTCTCACCACATGGGCAGTCTACCACACTGTGCACATTCCTTCCATACAAGCACATGGATGACAATGGATATATATTTTATATCTTGTTTTCCCTTCCCTACACCTATTTGTAACTCCCCTACCTTAAATACCTTTTATTTGTTGTTAAAGTTTTTCTTTTAACCTCCAAATTGTAGCAAGACTGTTCTTTGGGTGGTTTTACCCCTTCTGTCTCCTCCTTTCTTCCTTTTCAAAAGGGGTGGAAGAGGGGAAGGCATCCTACTATTATTGTATTGGTTTTTGTTAGATATATTTTGAGTCCCCTAGGAAGCTAAACTCAAACCAATACAGCAGCATACTTTTGGGGATGGGGGAGTCTTAGGAAGGTGGAAGGAGGGGTAACTTACTCCAGTTTAATAATGTGTTTTGACTCTCTGCTAGCTGGTGTGTAGTAGAGTACTACTAAAACTAAACCATTCTAATACTTGCATCTTTTGAATCAGACACTCACAGATTGGGTTGGGTTGAAAGGGACCTTAAAGGTCATCCAGTTACAACCTCCTGCCATGGGTAAGGACACCTCCCACCAGCACAGGTTGTTCAAGGCCTCATCCAACATGACCTGGAACACCACCAGGAATGAAGCATCCAGAACCTCCCTAGGCAACCTGTTCCTGTCTCTCCACCCTCACTGCCGACAATCTCTTCCTCCTCTCCACTCTCGCTCTCCCCTCTCCCAGCTTAAAGCCGTTGTCCCTCCTGGCACTCCCAGCCCTTGTCAGAAGTTCCTCCCCAACTCTCATGGAGCACCTTCAGGTACTGGGAGGCTGCTCTGAGGTCTGGTTGGAGCCTTCTCTTCTTCAGGCTGCACAGCCCCAAGTCTACCAGCCTGTGCCCATAGAGGAGGTGGAGGAGGCAATGGAAACCTTATTCACAAGTGCTTCTAGAAGCAATTACTGTCCGAAGGAGGCTTACAAGGGGAAAAAAAAATCAGAACTAACTTGAACTTTGCAGTTTGGATAATTGGGAAGATATTTGGAATATGCTGACCTGAAGGTCTGTATCACTTCTTGGAAGAACACATTCTTAACACCTAATGTGTGGTATTTGCCTTTGCTGCTTTAGAACTATAAGGATTGAGTATGGCCATGACTTCAGCTAGCTTGGTGAGGAGGTTCAGACTCCAAGTCAGCCTAGCAATCCTAGCAAATTATAGAGAAGTCCTCCTGCTGGTTTTGGCCTATTTTTAGAGATGTCTATGCAGAAAGTTGCTGTTTTCTTAAAATAGAATGTAAAAGAATGGTGTGACATAAGCTGCACTTCACCATTTCTGGTGAATCAAACCTCCTGTAAATGTTAGTGGAGTTTGAAATTGAGGCATCTTCCAGGTAAGCTGCTGATGCTATCAGAGTGCCTTTCAGTGTGTGTGTGTGGCTGATAGTGCTGTCAAATGCAGCCAATTGCTGCTCTCCATGGCCCCTTAGTTTAATTACTCAGTGTCCTGACCTGTGCTTCTGACTGTGTTATGAAGCAGTGCTAGCCAACTTGGGAGGCCTTGGCAGGCTCAGGCTAATTTGCTGAGTTTCTGCCTAATTTATGGACCTATCCTGAAGCTATTCCTTTTGACCTTTCCAATCTAATCCCTTTTATGGTTAGAAAGGGGCAAAAGTGCTGCTCCCTGCCCTGTATCAGTCCAGGGCTGTCAGGCTGCTGAACTTCTCCAACTTTTTTCACCTTCAAAAGGAGTGGCTTCTGAATTGGGAGATCATTCCTGGATCAGATAGCTTTCACAAGAGCTTGCTCTTTCCCTGCTTGTCCAGTGCCTGCCCTGCTGCTGCTGCAGAATAGAGCAGTCAATTTCTCACAGGGACAAGCAGAACCTGCAGGCTGACTGTCCAGTCCTGTTCCTTTGCAGTACTTTGCTACATTAGTGCAGAGCAACCCTATTTGCAAAGTTGGTCAGAAGGCTTAGCAGGTTCTGAATTCAGAGATGGAAGTGTGACAGCTTTGAAGTATGAGGGAGGGATTTTGTTTTTTTCATTTTATGTTATTTTTCTCCCCAGATACCCAAACATATCATGTGAGCTGCTAACATCAGATGTCTCACAAATCAATGATAGGCTGGGAGAAGAAGAATCCTTACTCATGAAACTGTACAGCTTCCTTTTAAATGAATCTCCTCTAAACCCTCTGTTGGCCAGTTTCTTCAGCAAGGTGCTAAGTATTCTTATAAGCAGAAAACCAGAACAGGTAAATATTTACATGCTTTCTCACTTTAAGTGCTCTCATAGCTTTGTAGTGCTCAGCAATACTGCTTTTCACGTTTGAGGGATAGCACCAGAGCCAAAGTGCATTCAGCTTCCATAGTGGAAGACACTAAGGTGGTTTATTATGGTATGTACAGGAATGAAAACTGTCTGAATGAATGAGATGTACTTGAGTTGGCTTACACTGAGCTCTTTTTGCTCAGTGTGTGAGTGCTTATGTTTTGGCTTGGCCTTAGTTCACTACTTCATGTGGTGATTTTTGGGTTAATTGTTGTTAGAAGTGAAGGGGTGAGAATTCAGTGGCTGCCATGTAATGTGAAGAAGGGTTACAGAACAAGGTGACACATTGAGTCCATGTTCAGGAGTATCATAGAATGGTTGGGGTTAGAAGGGACCTTCCAAAGCCCTGCCATGGGCAGGGACATGTCCCACCAGCAAGGCTTCAAGGCCTCATCCAACCTGACCTTGAACACCTCCAGGCAGGAGGCATCCACAGCCTCCCTGGGCAGCCTGTGCCAGTGTCTCCCTGCTCTCACTCTCAAGAACTTCGTCCTCATCACCAATTTCCCCTCTCCCAGCTCAAAGCCACTGTCCCTTGCCCTGGTGTGCCCAACCCTTGTCCAAAGTCCCTCCCTAGCTCTCCTGGAGCCCCTTCAGGTACTGCAAGGCTGCTCTGAGGTCTGCCTGGAGCCTTCTCTTCTCCAGCCTCAACAGCCCCAACTCTCCCAGCCTGTCCCTACAGAGAGGTTCTCCAGCCTCTGATCATCTTGGTGGCTTTCTCTGGACCCTCTCCAGCACCTCCTGTCCTCCTTGTGCTGGGTTCCCCAGAGCGGGAGGCAGTGCTGCAGGTGAGGGCTGAGCAGAGCAGAGGGGCAGAATCCCTTCTGTGTGCTGCTGCTCTCCCTGCTCTACCTGCAGCCAGCACACAGCTGCCTCTGTGCTGCCAGTCACCAGGGCTGGCTCCTGGGCACTTTGGCACCAACTGACACCCCCAAGTCATCTCCAACTGCTCTTGAGCTTCTCCTTGTCTAGCTTGGATTTGTTCTTGTTGCACTCTGCTGATGTGTCCCAGTACTGCAGCCAGCTGCAGTGAGTGGATCTCATACAAAATGAAGTTTGTGACTATTTTGTATCTTTAGTGGTACAAACTCTGGTTTGGTTTTTTTTTTTTTTTTTGTTATTACCTCAAGGCTTTGCTGTGTGGAGCTTTGCTTACTAAGCAGGGATGAGAGCAGTTCAGAGTAACAAGGAGAGCTTGGCTGTACCTCGAGTTATAAGTAGTTTATGATCAGCAGGTGGGGTGTGAGAGGATGCCCAGGGCAGTGCACGCGGTCTGGATCTGTGTGTTACTTTATCTTGCCTTGATGGAAGTGTTTTAGAAATCCTCCTTTATTCTCTGCAGTTGGTAGAGAGAAACTGAAGCTGTCTGTGATTCGCAGAGTACAGCTGAGCACATGTGAGCTTACTTTTCTTGTTTCTAGATNTTTTTTTTTTTTTTCCTGATGGAGCTACCCATGTCTGTCTTTTTTCAATGGAACTGCAGTGCTGCTGGGGCCAACTTAGAACCTGAGTAGCTGTTCTCTTTCCCTGCTGTTCAGTACCTAACTTACATTTGCCAGATGCAGTTCCCAGAATGTTTTGGACTGTACTGGCACTTTTTGACATCAGAAGAGATATTACAAGTTTATATCTAAGGCTTTCTCTTCTACAGCTGCTCAGAAACAGTCATTTTACTTTTTTTTACTAAGGTATTGCTAGTCCTGGTTTAGAAGTGCCCACAGCATGGCTTTTGGCAGTTATCAGACAACTACTTTGGGACTTGAGTGAACTCAATCCCTCTCTTGGCTGATGCTCTTCCCAACTCTTTTGCAGTGGTTAAACGAGGAAAGAATTATCCAGCGGCTTGTGGAAATTGTCCATCCATCTCAAGATGAAGATGTAAGTATTGCTCTGATGCTGCTGGCTCTGGCTCTTCAGCAAGTTGCTGAAACTTCTGCTGTTTTCTCCTTGCTGCTGTGGTCATTGGAGAGAGGCTCTGTGCTGAAGGACTGCAGGCCAGCATGTTCCTGCTCTCTAGTGAAAAGCTGTTTCTGTGTTCCAGAGGCATTCAAACGCTTCCCAGTCGCTCTGTGAGATCATTCGCCTGAGCAGAGATCAGATGTTGCAAGTGCAGAACAGCTCAGAACCAGACCCACTGCTGGCAAGTCTGGAGAAGTAAGTGAGCTGCTGCATTTCTGGCATTTTCAGGTCAGAAAAAGCATTTTTCTTTTGAGATTGAAACCCATTTGAATGGCCAAGCTTTGCCTTTCAGGTGAACTTTCTTGGCTGCTCATCTGTGTGGTTTTTCAGTAAAGGCAAGAGAGCAGATCTACCTGGAGGGCTTCTTTGGGGGGCATCTCAGTAAGGTATTTCTGGGGCTGCTACAGGTAGTGGGATCAGACATGTGGAGGTCAGAGCATGTGTGGGAGGCTCTGGCTCAGATCTGTTCTTCAGGCTGATTTAAGCTTATGTTTCTGTCCTTCCTTCTTCCTTTTGGCACTATAGGTTTGGGTTTGCTTGGCTGTTAGAGCAAGCTGAGTCACCCTCACCTCACTCGGAACTTAAATGCAGTAAATGCAGGCAGTGGTCATCATAAAGATGATGCTCTGGAGGCCACTGTCTTAGAACAGTAAAGTTGTTTGTCATAGTGGGTGGAGAATGTTGGGAAGGGTCAGGCTCAGGAATATCTGGAAAGAAAGCCTGGAGTTAGACATACTATTTTCCTTTCCATAAGGGAAGAGTGAGGACTCTGGAAATTGAGATCCCTCTTGGATGTCAGAGATACAAACAATACATTTTTAGTTTTAACCAATTGTGATCAAAATGTTACAATAAAACAAAAAAAGAAAAAGAATGAAGAGCATTTGGCTCCTGCCCTCAGATTGAAGCATAGAGAAGGGTTAAACTGGGCATGACAGAAGCCTCTAGTTTTGGTTTTTGAAAGATGTGTTGGTTGTCACATCAGACAGCTGGGTCAGTGGAAGGGATGTGAGCTTGGCAGTGACTGTCCTAGAGGTACCTGCTAGCTGGCAGTAGTTACCAGTGGTGTTCATCTTATCCCCTGGCTAATCTTACACAGGCAGATGATAGCATTTGCTGCTACTAACTGCTCTACCCTGAAGGAGTGTTAGGTTTGATGCCCATGCTTTGCTTTTCAGGCAAGAAATAATAGAGCAGCTGCTGTCCAACATTTTTCATAAAGAAAAGAATGAGTCTGCAATAGTGAGTGCAATCCAGATCCTCCTGACCCTGCTGGAGACGCGGCGGCAGACGTAAGTGCTCTCATCTCGCTTGGGCTCTGCCTGCACGAGGTAGCTGAACTGCTCAGCAAGAGGAAGTGTCCCCTCTGTGTGCTCAGACTCAACCAGTTTTGTGGCCTGTGGTAGCTGAGGAAGTGAAGGAGCACTTTGGCTAAGGAGTGGCCTTTCTGCAGTGTTTGCTAGGAGCCAGCTGAAGTGCTGTGTGCCACAGCAGAGTTACCACATGGCACCACTTGCCTTGTGGCTACACAGAGTGGAGTCAGTTTGTGCAGTGTACTGTGTGACTGCTGAAATAGTTACTTGGGGTTTTACTGCAACCTCACTTTGGGATGCTGCTGGACTCTGACACAGTCAACTTACTGTATTGCCAAGGATAGCCAAGTAAAGGGCTTCATCTGCTTCAGAGGAGGGAATGGAACAGCTGGAAGGTTGACTCTCATAGACTCATGCAGTCATTTTGGTTGGAAAAGCTCTTTAAGGTCATCCAGTCCAACCAGTGTCTAACTCTACCAAGTNTTTTTTTTTTTTTTTTGTTATTACCTCAAGGCTTTGCTGTGTGGAGCTTTGCTTACTAAGCAGGGATGAGAGCAGTTCAGAGTAACAAGGAGAGCTTGGCTGTACCTCGAGTTATAAGTAGTTTATGATCAGCAGGTGGGGTGTGAGAGGATGCCCAGGGCAGTGCACGCGGTCTGGATCTGTGTGTTACTTTATCTTGCCTTGATGGAAGTGTTTTAGAAATCCTCCTTTATTCTCTGCAGTTGGTAGAGAGAAACTGAAGCTGTCTGTGATTCGCAGAGTACAGCTGAGCACATGTGAGCTTACTTTTCTTGTTTCTAGATTGTGGAATTTTTAAAGAGGAAACATGATTTTGTAGACCTCATCATTAAGCACATAGGGACCTCTGCTATCATGGATTTGTTGCTCAGGCTACTGACTTGCATAGAACCTCCCCAGCCCCGGCAAGAAGTGTTAAATGTAAGTCAGGTGTCTCAAGGGGCTTTGGCTGCTCTGCTGCTGCTTGGGCAGACCTGGGTTCCAAAATGGGGTTGCCTTGCTTTGGGGAGGGTGGGTTAGATTGGTTTGGGNTCTGTGCTGAAGGACTGCAGGCCAGCATGTTCCTGCTCTCTAGTGAAAAGCTGTTTCTGTGTTCCAGAGGCATTCAAACGCTTCCCAGTCGCTCTGTGAGATCATTCGCCTGAGCAGAGATCAGATGTTGCAAGTGCAGAACAGCTCAGAACCAGACCCACTGCTGGCAAGTCTGGAGAAGTAAGTGAGCTGCTGCATTTCTGGCATTTTCAGGTCAGAAAAAGCATTTTTCTTTTGAGATTGAAACCCATTTGAATGGCCAAGCTTTGCCTTTCAGGTGAACTTTCTTGGCTGCTCATCTGTGTGGTTTTTCAGTAAAGGCAAGAGAGCAGATCTACCTGGAGGGCTTCTTTGGGGGGCATCTCAGTAAGGTATTTCTGGGGCTGCTACAGGTAGTGGGATCAGACATGTGGAGGTCAGAGCATGTGTGGGAGGCTCTGGCTCAGATCTGTTCTTCAGGCTGATTTAAGCTTATGTTTCTGTCCTTCCTTCTTCCTTTTGGCACTATAGGTTTGGGTTTGCTTGGCTGTTAGAGCAAGCTGAGTCACCCTCACCTCACTCGGAACTTAAATGCAGTAAATGCAGGCAGTGGTCATCATAAAGATGATGCTCTGGAGGCCACTGTCTTAGAACAGTAAAGTTGTTTGTCATAGTGGGTGGAGAATGTTGGGAAGGGTCAGGCTCAGGAATATCTGGAAAGAAAGCCTGGAGTTAGACATACTATTTTCCTTTCCATAAGGGAAGAGTGAGGACTCTGGAAATTGAGATCCCTCTTGGATGTCAGAGATACAAACAATACATTTTTAGTTTTAACCAATTGTGATCAAAATGTTACAATAAAACAAAAAAAGAAAAAGAATGAAGAGCATTTGGCTCCTGCCCTCAGATTGAAGCATAGAGAAGGGTTAAACTGGGCATGACAGAAGCCTCTAGTTTTGGTTTTTGAAAGATGTGTTGGTTGTCACATCAGACAGCTGGGTCAGTGGAAGGGATGTGAGCTTGGCAGTGACTGTCCTAGAGGTACCTGCTAGCTGGCAGTAGTTACCAGTGGTGTTCATCTTATCCCCTGGCTAATCTTACACAGGCAGATGATAGCATTTGCTGCTACTAACTGCTCTACCCTGAAGGAGTGTTAGGTTTGATGCCCATGCTTTGCTTTTCAGGCAAGAAATAATAGAGCAGCTGCTGTCCAACATTTTTCATAAAGAAAAGAATGAGTCTGCAATAGTGAGTGCAATCCAGATCCTCCTGACCCTGCTGGAGACGCGGCGGCAGACGTAAGTGCTCTCATCTCGCTTGGGCTCTGCCTGCACGAGGTAGCTGAACTGCTCAGCAAGAGGAAGTGTCCCCTCTGTGTGCTCAGACTCAACCAGTTTTGTGGCCTGTGGTAGCTGAGGAAGTGAAGGAGCACTTTGGCTAAGGAGTGGCCTTTCTGCAGTGTTTGCTAGGAGCCAGCTGAAGTGCTGTGTGCCACAGCAGAGTTACCACATGGCACCACTTGCCTTGTGGCTACACAGAGTGGAGTCAGTTTGTGCAGTGTACTGTGTGACTGCTGAAATAGCTACTTGGGGTTTTANTGACTGCTGAAATAGTTACTTGGGGTTTTACTGCAACCTCACTTTGGGATGCTGCTGGACTCTGACACAGTCAACTTACTGTATTGCCAAGGATAGCCAAGTAAAGGGCTTCATCTGCTTCAGAGGAGGGAATGGAACAGCTGGAAGGTTGACTCTCATAGACTCATGCAGTCATTTTGGTTGGAAAAGCTCTTTAAGGTCATCCAGTCCAACCAGTGTCTAACTCTACCAAGTCTGGGGTTAAACCATGTCCCTCAGCACCACATCTGTGTCTCTTAAACACCTCCTGGGATGGGGCTTCAACCCCAGTGCCTGGGCAGCCTGTGCTAGCGTTTGAGGACCCATTCAGTGAAGACAATTCCTTCTGGTATCCAACATAAACCTCCCTTGGGGCAGCATGAGGCCATATCCTCTCATCCTATTGCTTGTTGCTTGGGGAAGAGACCAACCCTAACCTGGCTCCAACCTCTATTCATGAAGCTGTACAAAGAGAGGTCTCTTCTCAGCCTCTTCTTCTCCACACTGAACACCCCCAGCTCCCTCAGCTGTTCCTCACCAGTCCTGTTCTTCAGACCAATTAGCATTGGTTTCAATACTAATTCTCAGCTGTTGCTTGCATTGCTTTAGGTTTGAAGGCCACATAGAGGTTTGTCCTCCAGGCATGAGCAATTCAACCTACTCAGTCAACAAAAGTGTTTTAGAAGCCATAAAAGCACGACTGTCATCCTTCCATGAGCTCCTGCTTGAGCCTCCAAAAGTGAGTGAAACCTGATATTGCCAATTTGATTGAAACAGGCCTGTAGCTGTGGGACTGTGTTTTAGGCAGGTTGTAATAACAAACAAGACCCAGCCTGAGAGCTTTTGGGCAAGCTCCCAGCCTCTTGTGAGCTTTGCTGCTCGTTATTACTGTCCCTGAGCCAGAGCTGTGCTAATTGGTGTGCTTTTCCAGCTTAAACTGTGCTCAATTGGCCTTGAAGAGATTCCTTCTTTGCCAAAGCAGTGAAAAGAGACTTGCTGTGTGTTCTCAAAGTGGGTCCTGTTCCTTCTTGGAAATCCTGCCTGGGTTAGAAATGCAAACTTGTGGGTACATCACTTGTTCAGAGCTTCAGCAGGGCCCACAGGAGACCTGCACAGTGCCTCGACACGTGCCCAGGAGCCAAGCAGACCAGCTCCATGCCATGTGCCCTGTACTCTAGGCATGTTAAATTCTTTTGGCTTTTCAATTGATTGCAGCAACTTCCCTCTGCCATGCTGTTGCAGCAGGTAAATAGGAGCTGTATAAGCAGGGGGTTGCCTGTGATCCATTGACACTCTGCCACTGAAACAATCCCTGCAGAATTTCAGCCAGAGCACTGCACCCTGAACTGGATACTATGGTCTATAGGAGAAGAGGACCTATGGGCCAAAACAAAGACCAGAGGTGTATAAAATAGCAGTATGGGCCAGGATAGCGTTAAAGTTCAGAAACATGAGACCTCAAGATTTCCAAATGCAGGAGAGGTAATAAAATGCAAAGGAACTGCCTGATCTTTATTGCGGCAAGTTGTAGGTCTGTGGTACAATGAGAGCAGGTTCCAATCAGATACCTGAGCGTTCTCTGATGCTTGGCCACATGTAGCATTTGAGTAAGTCACGTAGCAGAGTGAGTGAATCTGGGCTCACTTGGGGCAGTAGTGAAAGGAGCATTAGTAGGTGATGGTTTTAGTTTTTGTCTTCTGCAAGCAGTGAACTAAATGACCTAACAGAGTGTCACTTGGCTGCTGTCTGGTGCAAAAATGGTGCTGGGCAGGCAGGAAATGCCACCCAGTGTTAGAGCAGGCAGCAGTGGTCTGCTTGTCAAACAGGCTGTGCCTTGAGAGGGGAAGGTGTTTTCCTTAGGAGCTCCCCTGCTCATGACACGCTTGCTGCAGGCGTTGCAGCTTTAACTAATAAGCAGATTTTCCTTCCTGGCTAGCATTTAGTTCTGTGACAGCAGCTCTGGTTTGGTAAATGAAGCTCCTCATTCTGATTCAAGGACCCAAGAGACTGTGTTAGAAATGACTACAGGTGGACCTTGTTTTGTA
The DNA here is from genome assembly GCA_013399055.1 of Ramphastos sulfuratus. Classification (NCBI taxonomy): domain Eukaryota; kingdom Metazoa; phylum Chordata; class Aves; order Piciformes; family Ramphastidae; genus Ramphastos; species Ramphastos sulfuratus. The sequence continues at coordinate 35,343 of WBNM01024460.1, read as the reverse complement.
TATAACATTAGAGTCACACATTAGAATCATAGNCTTGGTCACAGCTCTGTGAGACACCACCCAGCCAGTTTCTTACCCAGCAGTGCTCTACCCATCCAGTCTTTTTTTGCAGTTTGGTGCCCAGGATGTCATGTGGGACAGAGCCAAATGCCTTACTCAGGTCCACATAGATGCCATCAGTTGCCCTTCCCTTGGCCACTGTTGCTGTGACTTCATCATAAAAAGCCACCAGATTTGTCAGGCAGGATCTGCACTTGGTGCAGCCATTGCTGGGCACCACCAATCGCCTCTGCTCTGTTTTCCTTTTGCCTTAGTAGAGGCTTAAGGAGAATCTGAATGCTCAGAATCAAACTCAGGTTCATTGAATGGTTTGAGTTGGAAATGACCTTGAAGATCATCCAGTTCCAACCCCCTGCCACGAGCAGGGACACTTCCCACTAGCCTGAGTTGCTGAAGGCCTCATTCAGCCTGGTTTTGAACTTCTCCAGGGAGGAGCATCCAGAATCTCCCTGGGCAACCTGTTTCAGGGACTATCCACCCTCACTGTCAGTTTCTTCTTAGCATCCAATCTGGTCTGAGTAAGACAGCAGAAAAGCTTGCAGTTAGTGAAATTGGCTTTGAGTGGATGAGCCTGGGACTGGAAGCATTTTATCAGACTCCAGCTGGCTGGTGTGTGTCCATTGTAGCAACGTGGGCTAACCAGTGAGGGCATTTCCTAGGAAGTACCCCCAGATTCCTCTTGAGGGTGGGTAGAATGCATCTGCTCTGAGATCTTGTCTGTGGTTCATAATCAGTTTTTACAATCCTTGGCTTTGTGTGGCTGCCTGTAGTGCTTCCTGCCTGTGAGCACTGCAGGTAGCTGTGCTGTTCAGATTGCCTTTGTGGGCCCAAGGTAAGGCTGTTGCTCTAGGACTGACTGCCACTGGGCATGGCAATGGTGAGCTGGGTGTTGTAAGATGTTTTAATGTCTTTATCTGCCTACTTTTTTCTTTTTTCCAGAAGAGTGTCATGAAGACAACCTGGGGTGTGTTGGATCCACCTGTGGGAAACACACGTTTGAATGTCATCAGGCTAATATCTAGCCTGCTGCAGGCCAATACAGGCAGTGTCAATCAGGAGCTCATAGAGCTTAACAGCATAGGAGTCATACTGGTAAGAACTTCATGCTGCTTGCTTTACTCTTCTGGATTGTTGAGATATTGTCTGTGGCTGAGGTCATTTGTAGTGTATTTTCCAGCCTGATTTCTCAGTTTCTTTAAGAACTGCTGTAAGAAGCAGCAGTTGGGTACCTGTAATAGTGGGAGGTGTCCCTGCCTATGGCAGGGGGTTGGAACTAGATGATCCCTGAGGTCCCTTCCAACCTTACCCTTCTACGATTCTAAGATTTTACTGTTAAGATACCATCTGCAAAGAACTCCATCTAAAGTCAGCATTTTCCTCTGATCACTTGCATAGTTCTTACTCCCTGCACCTCAAGTCTTCAGCTCTGGTCGAGGCTTCCCTGCTCTTCTCGTTCTTGTTCCCTCCAAACCCTTTTTTCCTCTCTCACACCAAATGGTATCTCAGCAGTGTCTCCCAAAGGGACAGTTATTGTTATTCTTGGTAGCTCTGACAGCAAGACCTTGCACAGCAGACTTTTCAGTGGGCTACCTTGTGACTCTGTGTACTTTGAGGACTTCTGCCTCGTCCTTCAACCATATCAGGACACATCCTTTGCATTGAGGTTGACCAGAAAATGCAGATGTTGATATCAGTTCAAAAGGAATTGGCAAAGCCTGCTGGAACTTCCAGCACAGTTCCTAAATGCAGCATGGGAATCTCTGCTTCTGTGTAGGCAGCTGCAGACTTTCAGTGTGTAGATTTTCTCTGCTTCATAGTTTTACACCAAAACCCTTTTTCCTTCAGCTAATTGATACAGCTTTGGTCATAGTATCTTCATTTCCCCTTCTCTGCACAGCTTGGGTCTGCAGACAGAGCTAGCTTGTATACAAATAGCTGACTTCACTGTCACTGCAGCTGTGCTAGTGTGTTTTCTGAGGGAGCACACATACTATGAACACAGGCATCTGTGGATAAGGAACTGGCTGGATGGTGGCACACAGAGTGGTGATCAAGGGCACAGTGTCCACCTGCAGACCAGTGCCAGGTGGCTCCCTCAGGGGTCAGTGCCATGGACAGAGGAATCAGTGCAGCCTCAGCAAGTGTGCAGATGGCACCAAACTGTGTGGCACAGTCACTTGCTAGAGGGCAGGGATCCATCCAGAGGGATCTGGACAGGCTGCAGAGCTGTGCCCAGGCCAACTAGATGATCCTTGAGGTCCCTTCCAACCTTCTCATTCTATGATTCTATCTTCTGAGCAGCTTACTTATGTAAAACTGCAAAGTATGTTCAAACCTCACTAAAGTTAGTTTACAGAAGGAACAAAAGTAATTAACAGTCAGAGAAGCTTTTCAGTCTTTCCTCCTGTTTGCTGAAACAGCCTCTGCCTTACTGGGAGACTTGGCTGGTGGGGAAGGACCTGGCTAGTCCCAGTGTCATGTCTTTGTGGGAGGCTGTCATGAGTTTGGGAGAAGGAAAATGTTGAGATCTTTAGGTGTATTTTGGATGAGACCTACATTGCTAAATGCACACATTTCTACAACTCATTTCATTTTGCCAGTGGCAGCTTGAGATTTTGCAACAAGCAGTAGTCTGAGATAACTGGACATGGAACTAGGAAAAATCTTTCCTGGGTTTAAGAGGAGAATGTGGAGAAGCAGAAAGAGGACAAAATGAACACAGTTGTAGCTCAGCCTCAGTATTTGTCTGTCTTGTGTATACATTTAATAATCTTTAGTGTCTTATGTGTTTAATAACCTAGATGCAGGTTAAGATTATCTGAGGTAGCCTTCTGTGATAGAAGGATAAAACAGTTAGAAGGCAGAATCAGTGCAGATAGGTGTGATTTTAGGAAGAATCTCACTGAAGTAAGGAGCATGTAACGTTGTGTTGTGGATACTGAAAGGTTAAGTGAACGTGAGGGCTACTACAAGTCATAAATAACTCTTCTGGCACTGGGACTCTGGGATGTGGATGGAAAGATCAGAAGTGGGGAGTGTCCCTCAAGTGCATTATTGGTTAGCTGTAACTGGATTATCCTGGGGATGAGTTTTTGTTCTGACCCAGTGTGATAGTCCTTGTGTTCAGATAATAGCAAGCAGAATAATTAAAGTGGTTAGTAGGTCATAAATCTTCTCTTTCACCATAATACTGTAAAAGTTAAAGATCTGTTGCAATGAGACTGTTGAATCACCTGGGCTGGAAGGAACCTCCAAAGCTCCCCAAGCCCTGCACTCAGAAGGGACATCCTCCACTAGAGCAGGTTGTCCACAGCCCTGCCCAGCCTCACCTGCAATCTCTCCAGCCATGGAGCCTCAACCCCCTCCCTGGGCAAGCTGTTGCAGTGTTCCAGCAGCCTCCTGCTGCACAACTTGTTCCTCACAGCCAATCTCAAGCTGCTCTGCTCTGGTCTGCAGCCATTGCCCTCATCCTGTCCCTGCAGGCCTTTGCAAACAGTCCCTCTGAGCCTCTTTGTAGCCCCTTCAGGCACTGGCAGGTCTCTGTTAAGTCTCCCTGGAGCCTTCTCTTCTCCAGGCTGCACACCCCCAGCTCCCTCAGCCTCTCCTTACAGGAGAGGTGCTCCAGCCCCCTGAGCATTTTCATGGCCTCCTCTGGACCCTCTCCATCAGCTCCATGTCCTTCCTGTGCTGAGGGCCCCAGAGCTGGCCCCGGCCCTGCAGCTGAGGTGTCCCCAGAGCAGAGGGGCAGGATCCCCTCTCTCCATCTCTACCCACACTACTGTGGATGGGCTGCCCTTGGCCTTCTGGGCTGCCAGTGCCTAGTGCTGGCTCCTGTCCAGCCTCTCCCCCACTGACACCCCTAAGGCATTTTCCTCAGGGCTGCTTTCTATCATCTCCTCCCCCAGTCTGTATTGACAGTGAGGATTGTTCTGACCCAGGTGCAGAACCCTGCACTTGCTCTTGCTGAGCCTCATTAGTTTTATCTGGGCCACCTCTGTAGTTTGTCCAGGTCCCTCTGGCATATTGACAGCACCACTCAGCTTGGTGTCATGACTTGCTGGTCTGAGTTTATTGGTTATGTTGAATGAAAAGCCCTTGTTTTGTGTAAACCTTGTGGAATTTGTTTTTCAGGACATGTTCTTCAAGTACACTTGGAACAACTTTTTGCATACCCAAGTAGAAATCTGTATTGCATTGATCCTTGCAAGTCCTCTGGAGAGCACAGAAAACAGCACAGTCACAGATCAGGATTCCACAGGGGACAATCTCTTGCTGAAACATGTAAGCTGTGGGGCTCTGGCAGACTCTTCAGCCTTCCTGGCTCTAGTCTGTTGTAGCAGGTTGTATGAAATACAGCCCAGTTTTACTTTGTGTAGAATAAAGAGGAAGGTCTTTCTGTTGTGCTTTTTTGTGGGGTTGGTTTTGAGTTTTAGTTTGGGGGGGGTTTATGCGTGCGGATTTTTTGGGGTTTTGGGGGGCTTGTTTTTTCCTTTCTTAGAGTGTCAGTTCAGTGTTTTAAACCTCAAAGTTCCACAGAATGAATTTTTCCTGCCCTCATGTGTGCAGTGTGGCACATATTTAGTTTCCTTAAAGGCAAACTTCTTTCTAAGAACTAAAATTGCTGTTTCTGTGGCTTTATGCTCCTACAATTCAGGAGGTGTGAAAAGTAGTAGAATGAAAGCTTAGCTTTTAGCTTTGGCTGGGATCTGACTACTGCTTCTGAACTTCAAACCCTTTCATGAAAGTGTTTATCCTGAACCTGAAATTAGTTGTCTTGTAAGGCAAAATCAGCTGTAAAATGTGTCCCAGTCCTCCACTTCACTCAGCCTGTTCTGTTCTTTTGATAGCTCTTCCTTAAGTGCCAACTTATAGAACGAATACTTGAAGCCTGGGAGATGAATGAGAAGAAGCAGTGAGTACCTCCTTCCTCTGCACTCGTGTAGCTAAAGCATGACCTGTGCAGTGAATGTGTGACCAGCTTGTACCTGACTGGGCCGGTTCTGAGGACACCTGCCTGGTAACACTTGGATTAAAGCTTTCTCATCTGCCTTTTTGGTAGGAGCTTTTCCCCAGGACCATCTGAGAATGCAGGACTTGGTCATTCTTGCTGTGATTTGTACAGTCCACCCCCCTTCAAGCACAGAAATGTGCCCTGAGTTGTGAGGGGCTGGGAGGTGCTTGCCTGCAGTGAACAGTGCAGAGCTTTCTCTAAACGTCACAGCAGGTTGTGCACTGGGGAGGAACAGACTCTGAAGTAGTAAAAGCTAAGTCTTGAGCAGTGGAACACCTTCTAAAAGGATGTTTGTAAAAGAGCAGGAGTTTGAAGTAGCTAACAGTGACTGGAACTGTGTTCATAGCAGGAAAATGACCCTTAAAGTCATCAAGAATGGAAAAGACCTTTAAGATGATTGAGTCCAACCATAACCCAACTACCATGGCCACTAAACTTTTATCCTGAAGTGCCACATCTAAAGGATACCTCCAAGGAGAGTGACTCCACCATCTCCCTGGGCAGTCTGTTCCAATCCTTGACCACTGTGCAGCAGAGAAATTTTTCCTCCTCTCCAACCTAACCCTCCCCTGGCACAATCTCAGGCCAGTTCCTCTCCTCCTATCACTAGGGAGCAGAGCCCAACCCCCACCTCACTGCAGCCTCCTCTCAGCCTCCTCTTCTCCATGCTGTGCACCCCCAGCTCCCTCAGCTGCTCCTTGCCAGCCCTGTTCTCCAAACCCCTCACCAGCCTTGTTGCTTTTTCTGGACGTGTGGTGGTGAAACAACCGTGGGGAGGTTGTGGAATTTGGCTGTGGAGATACGGAACAGTAAATGCTGGCTCTACCTTGTCAAATTACTGAAGTAGCTGGCTGGGGTGGTGCTGCTGGTTAACTGCTGTGTTACTTGAGACGGTTCTGCTCCNACACTTGCATGTCCTTCCTGTGCTGGGGGCTCCAGGACTGCAAGTGGGGTCTGAGGAGAGCAGAGCAAAGGGGCAGAATCCCCTCCCTTGCTCTGCTGGCCAAATGGTCCTGTTTTGTTCCTGTGCTATTGCCCTTTCTTCTTGGCAGCTCACGTGCTTGGACTTGGACGAGGCCTTGAGTGACCTGTACTAGTGGGAGGTGTCCCTGCCTATGGCAGGGGGTTGGAACTAGATGATCCTTGAGGTCCCTTCCAACCTTCCCATTCTATGATTCTGTGCTTGCCAAGCCTCCTGAAGTAGCTCACCCTAGTCAGAGCAGCTGGTGTTCTAAGCTCTTCTGTGAACCTCTGGGTTTAGGATGCAACTTTTCTGCCTAAGAACCCCTATGCTTTGTCTGTCTAACCTCTCATCTCTGGAAGAGTGATTTGTAAGAGAAGAGAGCAGCAGAGCTGCTGTGGGCCTGGGCAGCTGAACTCCTGTCTCTTGCAGGGCTGAAGGAGGCAGGCGGCACGGCTACATGGGGCACCTGACCAGGATAGCCAACTGCATTGTGCACAGCACAGACAAGGGGCCAAACAGCTCCCTAGTCCAGCAGCTCATCAAAGGTACTGTGCAAGGGGCTTTTCTGTGGCTAGGTAGCTTTTATTAGCACACTCTGAAATGAATCAAAGTTAAATGGAAAAGCAACTTTTGGATAAAAGAAAATCTTGGCTGTTTCTGACACATTCCCTTTTAAACTCAACTATCCTTAACAGGTGCTTAGATCTGGTTTTCAAACAGTATCAGAGCTCCCTGAAATAAACATGAAGTGCTGACCTGCTGGATTTGGGCTTGTTAGCTAGATGGAGTAATCCTTAGGGATTGAAAAGTATGTATATGGGTTTTGGAATATTCCTGGGAGATCACAAGAGAACAATTAGGTAATGAAGTGATACTTCACCCTCAGTAACAGGACATTTGTGGTGTTTCTCTTGTTTCCTGCACTAGAGCTGCCAGAGGAGGTCAGGGAGCGATGGGAGACATTCTGCACAAGCTCTTTAGGAGAAACTAACAAGAGGAACACTGTGGACCTCGTAAGTAGTGATGGAGAAAGCATCAAAATTGTGGCCCCAAGTAGGCAGTGTCCACCACACACCTTGCATCAGCTGAGCATCCCACTTGGTCCCAGAAGATGAGCAGATCTGCCCTTGGTGCATCAGTGCTGGCTTTTCCAGCCACCTGCTTCGCTTCACTTGTGGTAGTTCCCAGAAGCATTCCTCCCCTAATTCCCAGGGACTGGAGGAAGACTGATGGGGCTGTAATTGCCTGGGTCCTTGAGGCACTTTCTGTAAGTGGTGGGTGACAGGAGCCTTCTTCCACTCTTGTGGGACACCTGATCTGCATGGCTTCTCAGAGAATGAAGAGCAGCCTGGCAGCAGTTTGAGCCAGCTCTCAACAGCTTCAAGCAGGTAACTTCTGGGCACATCAATGTGTAGGGCTCAGGTTCCTCTTTAATTTCCATACCCTCTTCACTGGTGCTGGGTCTGTTTGCAGCCCCATGGATTTTTGTTCCCAAGGCCTGGGTAGGGCACAGCAGTGCTGCAAAAGATGGAGATGCAGGAAGTGGTGAGGACCTCTACCTTTTCAGCATAGTTGGTGACAGACTGACCTCTCCTGTTCAGCAGCAGGCCAGTATTTGCCTTCTGGTTCTGTTTGCTGTGAAAGGGTGGAAGCTGGGATAGAACTTCTGTCCTTTTACCTGAGGAACCCTGTCTTGGTTTTGGTATCTCTGGCCAAATTCAGTTTGAGCTGAGCTTTTGCTGCATCTCTGCACATCCTGACTGAGCTTTTGGAATTCTTAACTTTCCCATCTCTGGTTCACCCCTCTTTGGTTTTGAGCAGATTCAGAAACTCACTGTTAATCTGGGGGTGGGGGGAGGGTTTTCTTCTGCTTCACGTTTTAAAGGCAATGAACTGGTTTTATGCTTCCAGGAGAACATTTTTTTTTTTAAAAGCTCCTAGTGCTCACTGGCTCCTTTGTCCTTCTTGGAAGTGTCCCGAAGTATCTCTCCCAGCTAAGCTCAGAGGGAGCTGAAGTCTGAAATCTAACCCCTTAGTACTGGTAGTCAGTGCTAACCTCCTGTCTGCTCAGCAGCATTGCAGACTCCACATTGTGAAGTCTGCAGCCAGAGCTATCGGCGAGGCTCCAAAGCAGCTTCTCTTGCTTTGAGGAGCAGGTCCAGCAGTGCCTCATTTCTGGTTGGGATGCAGTCCTCTGTGCATTGCAGGACCTTGATGGGATGACCTCTGAGATGCTGTATAGCTCTTCAGCAAAGGTCTGAGTAGTTGAAGTCACCCATAAGAACTAGGTTCTGTTGACCTCAAGCTTGCTTTAATGACTCAGATCTTGCATCTTTGGCCTTTTAGGGTCCTGGTTTGGGGGTCAGTAGCAGATCTCTACTGGAAGATCACCTTTGTAGACAGCTCTGAAGGTCTCTGGGTCAAGATCAGTAGGACTTCATAATCAAGCTGCTGACTTGCAGTCATGCTTCTCTTTAATGTAGAACATGATTCCTCCACCTCTTCTTCCCTGCCTGTCTTTATGAACCAGCCTATAGCATCTGTCCCAATCCTCCAGTCATGTCAGGCATTCCTCCACTTGTTCCTGAGACACTGTAACCTTCTGCCTGAGCAGGCAGCTCCAGTTTTCTCCTCGTTGTTCCCCAGGCTACCTGCATTGCCATAGGTGGGTACACTTGGAGTGGTTGCTCTTCTGCCCCTCCCCTTGTGGGGCAGTTGCCCTGGTTGGCCTGGTGGTTGTAGTGGTGTTGGTGTTTCCGCTTTGGACCCTGTGCCCTGAATGCTTCAATTTTGGGCCTGCCTCAATGTAGCCAGAAGGCTGCCAAAGATTCCCTTGTCCTATCTAGAGAGGTGGATCTCAAAAGCCAAAACACTCGTGACAGCAGCAGCCACAAAGCCAGAATCTCACTGCAGCATCCATCCTATTTATGGCTGCACCCCTTCCTCTAACTGCTGAAATGGGAAGCAAAGGGATTTGGGGCACCAAGAGGTTTGGTTTACACCCAGAGTGCTCAGCAAAGAGCTCTTTGGCTCTAATGAGCCAAGGTATGTGCTCTTGGGGTCCCATGCATAACAAATTGCTTCTTAGCCATGAGACTCTTCTTCAGTTTTAGGTTTACAGTCAACATACCTAATGTCTCAACACTTTAACCCTTTCATTGCTTTCCCTTTAGGGCTTTCCTGGTTTGCTGTATTTTCTGTGAATGCAGCAACTGCAGGCTTAGCAGAACCCAAAACACTTCACAAACTCTGCAGGAAGTTTAGTTTTGTTTTTCCACTACTGATTGTCCTTCTGGTAGGAGATAGGCACTACTAAGCTTAACTGTTCACACTGACCTGGCTGAAGATGAAACAAATGTGTAGTAGTTGCTAATTTTATCTTCAGGTGCATTTGCTGCTGGTGCAGTGGAGAATGTTACCCAGTTTGTGTTAATGAGTTTGTGCAAGAGACTTTGTGTAACTGCAGCTGTGTCACTTCATGGCATCCTGCCAGTGTTAGTCATAATAGTGAATATTGGTAAGATAAAGACTAGGTGAGNCAGCTGGGGTCTGAGGAGAGCAGAGCAAAGGGGCAGAATCCCCTCCCTTACCCTGCTGCCCATACTGCTCTGACTCATTAATAGTGCATACAGAAGTAGAATCATAGAATCATAGAATGGTAAGGTTGGAAGGGGCCTCAAAGCTCAGCCACTTCCAACCCCCTGCCATAGGCAGGGACACCTCCCATTAGCCCACGTTACTCAAGGCCTCATCCAACCTGGCCTTGAACACCTCCAGGCAGGAGGCATCTACAGCCTCCCTGGGCAATGGGTGCCAGTGTTGTGTCTCCTTGAATATATAAAGGATTCCTGGAACAGGATACCTTGGCCTGTGCTGTAGAGCTGGGCAGTCAAAGTCTGGAGGAAACAGTGACAGTTGTCACATGTGGCCTGCTGGAGAATGAAGCACGTCCTCTGGAACTGTCTTCATCAGCCCAGCAGCTCCTTGTTCAGCAGAGCAGACTTGCAGAGCAAGGCCAAGCTCTGACCTATCAAAAGCAGCAGTATTAATGACTCTGGTTGTGGAAGAGAACTCCACACATTGTGTTACCCTGGGGGTGAGAAACAACAAGGCTGCTCTGTGGGGCTGGCTCAGGGCACCTTGGCAGGTTGGGCTGTTCTGTGTCTTGTCACTTCTGAATGAGGACAAAACAATTTAACAGAATCACAAAATTGCCTGGAGTAGAGGAGCCCTCTGAGGTCATTGAGTCCAGTCATCAGCCTAGCCCTCAAGTCCTCGACTAAACCATATCCCTCAGCACTACATCTACACAGTTCTTAAACACCTCCAGTGAAGATGCTGCCACCTGCCAGGGCAACCTGTCCTAAAGCCTGAGAACCCTTCTCAGTGACAAGTTCTTCCTGATCATAGAATAGCTTTGGTTGAAATGTACCTACCTAAAAGCAGATTACAGGACCTGAAAAATATCACCATGTAGTTATTTCCTCTTAAGGAAAACCTGTTTTGGTCTCTTGCTGTTCAAGGTTTTTCCTGCAATACAAAGACAAGAGGCAAGTTCTGTCTTGTTTTGGTTTAGCTGTCAGCTCTAGGACTGAGGTTTGTGTGTTAAGTAGCTCATTCTGAAGTAGTCAAAGGCTTTGACTTTTGTTGTGCTGTATAATGCTCATCTGTGTTTGGTGGTATAGAAATACTTCAGGGACTGGTTTTGGTGGCCTGGCAGTTGGGAAAAGCTCTGAAACTGCATGCTCAAGTGGCTGTCACACTATGCAATGACCACATTCCTCTGTCTAGGTTACTACCTGCCACATTCATTCTTCCAGTGATGATGAAATTGACTTCAAAGAAACTGGCTTCTCCCAGGATTCCTCTTTGCAGCAGGTGAGTTGAATTCCTGCACCAGCTGAAGCTGCTCTTTGTGTAAAACTGAGCATTCTTTAAAGCAGTGGAACTGGAGTTTGTCATGAGCAAATACAAGCCTGGGAAGCTGATAGTGTCTTAGCCACATGCATGTGCACACAGCTGCCCCAGCAAACCCAGAGCTACAGCTTTTAACACAAGACAGATACCTTGGTGTGCCTTCCAGTGCTCAGCCTTTGGTCCTGCTGTGTCTGCAGCTCTCTCTGTGCCAAAGACATTTCACATGCCACTGGCTGGCTAAGCACAGTTTCTTTGTTAACAGTAGTTCTCATTAGGTGGAGGAGTCTGAAGTATGCCTTCTAATTGTGTGTTCTGGCAAGGGTGGGTTGCTGTGAAAGCAAACCCAAACTGCTCTTTGGTTTTATTAATTCTTTTTAATGTTGCCCCTTATTTTGGTGAGGAAACAAAGGGAGGATTGGCTCTGTTGTTACCTGCTTTTGTTTTTTGGTAAATCGTCCCAACTCCTGCAGCTGTCACAACAATACCCATGAAGAGCTAAGTATGCTCCTGTGACAAATCCTATCTGGCAGCTCAGGTGGTTTTAGCTTCATAGCCCCTTGATACCTGGCAAGTTTATGTAGCCAGATCTTCTCAAACTAAAATTTCTATAACTTGGTCACTTAAATTCAGTGGATGCTTTTGACAGCTCATCTGTAAAGGCTCCCAAGATAATTATTTATCTTTCAGTTTAATGGAAAAAAAAAATGGTTTTGGAAGGTGCCCGGAGGGGTTTTGGAAAGTGCCCGGGGGGGTTACAGCTCAACCAGACTGAAAGGCGAAGTCAGAGCTGTGTTCAGCATGACAGCTTGATGCATCCCTGGCTGCCCAATTGCTAATGATGTAGTGGTTAACCTGATTATGTTGTTACAGTGATTCTAGAGATTTTGAGGAGCAATGGCAGCATTTCTGTCCTGCCTGCAATATTCATCTCCTCCAATTGTGTTCCTGGTGGTGAAAGAGTGCTGATTAGATCCTTTCTGCAGAACAAGCTTTTTACCTTTCAGCTCATGCTAACATCTGTGATGTGACTACCTGGTCTAAGACTGACCTCAGTACTTTATGCAGCTTCTCTAGTTTTTATAAGTAATTGCTTGGCAAAGTTCAAATCGTGGGTGGGGGATGAAGTTTGAAGAATCTGATGCCTTTCTGCCTGGTTCAGTGATGTGCATTTAAGGTGCACCTGAATGCCAGGCTGCAGGCTGGGTGCTAGCTGTAGCAGCTCCAGTGAGAAAGTGACACCTTCAGATCTCTCTGCACTTCCCATGCATCCCCTCAGGGCCCTGCTGTGCTCAGGCAATCCCAGCAGTTGCAGGTGGTTCATCTGGAGCAAGGCAGGTGGTCCAGTACTGTTTCTTTGTCTGTAATCATTTTCTTATATTGGAATTCACTTTTTTTCCTAAGCAAAGCTAGTGAAATACACTTCCTGAAGTGGTCTTGTGAGGGAAGGCAAATTACTGATAGGGAATGCACTGACATTGCTTACAGCATTCTCCACCTGTACAAATTCATTCATAGAGGTGTCTCTGGCTGAACCTGGAATACTCTTGTAGAACAGGAGCTAAAGAAGGAAGCAGGAGGTAAACTTATAAGATGAAAGTGGATCTATTGGGAACTGCATAAGGGAGGAAAATAAGGAACCTATTAACCTTTGATTTATTTTTGTCAAATGGAACTACCTTTGCAGAACTCCATCTGCAAGGACTTCTTTCTTTTGGCATCCAAATCTCCTTCAGTGCTGTAAGAGAGCCTTGTTCCAGAAAGGAAGGCTTGTTCCCCCCTAATCTCAGCAAGACTTTTAATCTAAGTTTCTAAATAACACGTGAAAACTGCCACCTGATGAAGTGTTTTGTTGCCTGTTGCTGGGTTGGAAGTGTTCTTGTGCCAGCACTATTGAACCTGCTACCTGGCTGTGGCCCCACAGACTTTTACTCCAGGCAAGCATGGTTCTATTCTCCAGCAGCTCAGCACCACTTGTTGTCTGTCTTTGAAACATGCTGAGAATATATTAGGGAAGAGAGCAAAACTGTCCACGGCCTGAGTTGCTCCTCTGTTCATAACTACAGTTTATATTCTCAGTACAGACAGTTCTGATGCAGTGATACTGTTTTGCATGAGTTTCAGAGCTAGCTGATGCCATAAACCCTGTGTCTTAATTTTCTGTATGCCCTGGTGAGTGGTGGTCACCTTCACACTTTATGTGAAACAGAACAAGTATGTTTAATTTTCCTTATGTGTTCCTTTAGTTCCCATGGAGGTAACTCACTGATGTCTCAGTCAGATGAGCTTTTTAATACCCAGAATAGTGAAATTAACTTCCCAGGAACAGAGAGGTCAGTAAGCAGAGTAAAACAGAGCAGTTCTTTCATACGGGGCAGTCAGTAATTGACGACCTACCCGTGTAACACCAGTGCATCAGTTGTGCTGGGATCATATCCTCCAGCTATCAGAAATAAGCATCAGCTGTTAAAATTTAGGATGGAAATGGAGACCTTCCAGTACCTGAAGGGGCTACAAAGATGCTGCAGAGGGACTGTGCCCAAAGGCCTGCAGGGACAGGATGAGGGCAATGGCTTCAAACTAGAGCAGAGCAGGTTGAGATTGGCTGTGAGGAACAAGCTCTGCAGCAGAAGGCTGCTGGAACACTGCAACAGGTTGCCCAGGGAGGGGGTTGAGGCTCATGCCTGGAGATATTGCAGGTAAGGCTGGGCAGGGCTGTGGGCAACCTACTCTAGTGGAGGATGTCCCTGCTGAGTGCAGGGGGTTTGGACTGGATGAGTTTTGGAGGTCCCTTGCAACCCAGAGCGTTCTCTTATCCTAAGAGTTCCTCCTTTGGCCTGGCTCAGCAGGCCTTAGTGACACAGTCAGCACTGTTTTTTCTCAGACCCTCTCCCAGCCTTGGTAGTGTCTTGCTCATACCTCATCCTCCTGTTCCTCCTTTCTTTTGCTTTCACATTTCATAATACTTTCATTCAAACTTGCTTTTTGGACCCTTCTCTTTTCCTTCCACACTGACTGTTTTCAGCTTAAGCACCCTCTTCAAAGGTTTTACCTGTGTACGGCCTTAGCTGGCTTTAGTCTTGGCAAACACACCGCTGGAAGTCCCTAGAGAATGCCTGACAACATACTGATAGTCCAGGGAAAGAAGGGACAAAATGCCCAGGAGGACCTTTAGTCTCTATATAACCATCTGCCAGCAGCTCACTGTGGCATGGTTTTAGCTTTTCCTTTAAAAACCAAAATCCCCAAACAAACCCAAAACTGAGTCAGTGACATGGAAGTGTGGAGCCTTCGGTGGTCTCTAGGAGTCGAGCAGACACTGCTGGTGAGCTGCCTGAGAGCTGTGGTGAGAGCCAGATGTTAGCCACCCAGCTGTGCAGCAGAGGGCCTGTCTGGGGCTTACCCTTCATAACTTGGTGTTCCTGTGAACAAAGGCAGCTCCTGCTGTTGTCTGGTGGCTCAAGGTGCTGACCAGTGTGGTTCAAGCAGAGCTGGAACTTTCTCACTGAGAGCTGCTGCTGGGCTGGCGTTCAGCTCACCGCCTGTAAGCAGGTCTGGAGTCATCGCCAGCAGACTACAAATCCTTTTCCTGTCTTTTTGTGTTTAGATTAGAGAGGCTTTTATTTCTTTGGAGCAAAATGGGCAGATAGGGTTTAGAGTATTATTAGAATCATTATATCACTGTCGTTGGTCCTGGGGTTGCCAGGCCTTTTCTGATTATCAGATGCAACAAATGACGTCCAATTTTATTGACCAGTTCGGCTTCAACGATGAGAAGTTTGCCGACCAAGATGACATTGGCAAGTGAGTATGATGTTCAACTGGCTTTGGCTACAGTCTGGGGAGGTCTCTCTAGGATTTCATATGTGGCTGTGGGTTTGTTGATGAATAAAAACCTTTCCTGATGAGGCAGTTGCTGTCAGTCCTGTCTTTGGTGTCGTCCATGTGCATTGGTAGAAGCCTCCCTGATCAGTCTGCAGAGGAAAGCAGCAGCTTCTCTTCCATTTCTAATGGATGATGGACATCATCTATCCCCTTATCTCCTCAGGAGTTGAATTAAGCTGTAGATAAGTTACTTCAGTGCTATGCCTTTTGTGCAAGGGTTATAATTAGTGTTACAGTTCCCTGCTTCCTGCTGTCACTAACTGGGGTGGCAACTTCAAACTCCCCTTTCCTTGTTCCCTGTCTTGTGCTGCAGTGAGGGTCAGAGGAGGAGCAGTACCTGTTCTGATAAACATGGCTAGAGAAGGAATCTCTTGGCTCCACTCAAAGTCTGGTAGCATTGCCACTCTCCTCTGTTCCTTTTTTGCTTCCCTTAGTGATTTACTTTGCCCAATGCTATTTTTAATCCAAGGCACGTTTGTAATTGTGAGACTGCTGAATAGCTTAGTATGTGAAGATGAGTAAAGCCTAACAGAGTGTTCTGTTTGGAACAAACCTTTAGTGATTGCTTTAAAAAGAGATTCCTGTTATTTTCCTTTAGGAAGCAAAAGGTGGTGCTGCATTTCCCACTTGCTCTCTTGCTGTTGGCAAGGTCTCTGTGGAGCAGTGAAATCAGTGAGGTGTCAGAACTACCAGCAGAGATCTTTGCAGGAGTTGGAGCTGGCTCATGGCAGACCATAGTCAGATGTGGCTTCCTTTGGCCTCTTTTTTTTTTTTTTTTCCCCTTTTTTTCCAGTGCAGTACAGTACAGGATTTAAGATTTGCTTATATAATTTCAGTCATGCTTGCTTAGGCTTGTTGTATCCTCACAGCAGAGGGGAGAGACTACATTAGCCTGTGGCTTTATTTCAAATGTTTCAGTTAGCAAACTCATCTGAGACCCAGGCCTCCTCGGCGTGTCTGTGTTGTGTGGGGAACTGCTTTGTCTTTAATCTTACTTCCTTAGATGACTGGAGAATGAGAAAGCTAAGCAGTGAAGTGTCTTCATATCCTAAAGCAACACCTTGTTTTACTGCATACATCTACTTCTTTTGTAGTGTTTCTTTTGATCGGGTCTCAGACATCAACTTTACTCTCAATACAAATGAAAGTGTAAGTATGTGTCTCTTAAGCTTGGGGGGACCTCACATTTGGTGCTGCTTCTTCTCCTTACTGCTCTGGGGTGTAGTCTTTGGGAAGTAGCTCCCTGCTCTTGTTCCCGTAGCCTGAGCTTTTCTCACTGGAAGCCAGTGTTAGTGTGATCAGAATTCAACAGAATTGGTTCTGATTTACATAGCTGGGTCCAAGAGCAGGCTCATATTGATCTGTGCACCTCGTGTTGCAGTCTTCCAGTGAGGTTGTGGTGACAGGGAAGCAAGGATAGACACTTCAAGCCTAGATGTTGGCTGTCACTTGAGCTGAAATGAGCTCCACTACATAAAATAAAGCTGCAGCATTTGGTCTATTTGGCTGAAAAACTCTCCCAAGTCCTTCCTGTGTGATGAGCCCTCCTGGCTCTGCTGCAGTGCTCCACTCACCTTGGCAGCAGCTGAGTAAAGCAGACACTGCTGACTGTTCCTGCCAGGCTGGCCATTGTGCAGGCACTCTGGGGCTCTGCTGCTGCTGGAGAAGTGGGGATTTCCTCACTGATGGAAGGTTGGGCTCCAGAGCAGCCCTGCGTTGCCAAACCGCTTGCCGCTGTGAGCGGGGAGGCTAACCCCGAGCCCAGCTGTGACCCTTCTGTCCACAGGGCAACATCGCCTTGTTCGAGGCCTGCTGCAAGGAGAGGATACAGCAGTTTGATGATGGTGGCTCTGATGAAGAAGACATTTGGGAAGAAAAACACATTGCATTCACACCAGAGTCCCAGAGGCGTTCCAGGTGAGATGTGGCTGCTCGCCTGGGAAACAGCACCGCAGCGCAGGCTGCCCCCGGTTGGGGATGGGCAGAGGGGCGACTCCTGAGGCTGCCTGCCAGCCACCTGCAGGAGAGCATGGCTGCCCTGCATGCTCAGCTCTTCCTGCACTTAAACTCTTGGAGTTTGTTCTTTCTCCCTGCTTTTAAACCTTGGCCCAAGACAGTCTGGCACATACCTCTGCAGGCCTCCCTGTCGTCCCTGCACTGCCAGTGTGCTTGTGGACAGAACTGCCTGGGACGCTGCCCTGTGGGGAAGGAGCAACTGCTCACCGAGACTCTCAGGGCTTTGCAGCCTTCCATGAGTTGAATTTTGTCCCAGAGTAGCCTTGGTGTGTTTTGTTTTTTTACCTTTTTGTGCCTTGAGTCACATGCCTGATACCCTTGTAGCCTTCAAAATTCATCCTGCTAATACCTGCGGGCAAAGTCAGTTCTTTTATCTGATAGCATTCTTGTTTGCTTAATTTGAGGGACAGCCTTACCTTGCCATTGCTTTTTCTGTTAATTGTGCTCACCAGGAAGGGAGAGATGCCTGTGGGGTTTAAAATTTGCATGCAGTTAAAGAGGATGGGCTGGAATAGAGTCGAGGAGATCTTAAAACCCGATCTAGTTAAGAGGTGTCCCTGCCCATGGCAGAGGGTTTGGGTTAGATGATCTCTAAGGTGTCTTCCAGCCTAGGCTGTTCTGTGATCCTCTGATTAAAATGGATTTGTTAAGTGTAATGTTTGATTTTAAAAATAAACCAAATTGTCTTGTTAGAATGGTGCTAAAGAGAGCTCTGTTTTAATGTGAGGAGACCAAATAGAGCAGCAATATCTACACACAGATCTGATTTCTTATTTTCCTTTTCTGCTCCCTTCCCTGTGGCAGGAATAGAAACAGTCCTTTGACTTGTAGATGGAGAGGGTGAAAGGTAGCCTCTTTACATGATCAGGTGAAAAACCTTAAGCCTTGGTTTTTTGAGGTAGAAATGAGTGGAATGGGAACAGTTACCAACTGATGCCTCAATCTGTCAGCACTTGTGGCTCTTTAGCCTCCCCAGCACTTGGTTGTGGCCAGGTACACAGGAGTTAAACTGTCTCTTTGTGTTTAAGCTCGGGCAGTACGGACAGTGAAGAAAGCACAGATTCTGAAGAGGAGGATGGAGCCAAGCAGGACCTGTTTGAGTCACATGCCAATACAGAGGACAAAATGGAAGTAGACTTAAGTGAACGTACGTAGCTGCTCTTCCCCTCGGGTCCTATGGAAGTGTTAGATCCAGCAGTCTTTGTAGGAGCTTTCTACCTTCACCCTTCTTATTCTAACTACCTTCAAGTAATCTCTCCCACTAAAGACTTCTTACAGCAGAGCATGTGAGTGTTGGGAAGTTTGAATTCCTTACACATGTGTTATTGAGTCTCTAATATTCAGGATTCTGTTCTTCAAGAGGGGAAAAAGAGGAGGAATTGGAAAAGGAAGGATGAAATGTGATCACTTATACATCTTGCAGAACCAACAGGAGGTTAACACCCAAACCTAAAACCTGGTTATTTTTACTGGAAGCCTTTCAGGCCCTCCTTCACCTGCAGAAGACAAATGAGTTTGCATTGCTGTGGTTTCTTCTGTGAATGAGACACATGGAAACTTGATGTCACTGGTTTAGCAGTTTTCAGGTTCAAGTGAAAGCAGAGTAAAGTGGCTTTAGCTAAACTGGCACTAGATGTGGGTAAAAGCTCTGTGTTTGTCTAGGCTGTAAGGAGCTGTACCAAAAGAGAAGGAAAAGTGGAGGGATTTCTTTTATTTTGTCAGATTGGTGTCATTGGCATCTCTGTGTCAAACAAGTTTTGATCCATGTGGGTGTCCTCCCATATCTGCCTAGGCTGGAGTTTCTGATTGCAAGTCAGAGCTTCCTTTTCAGCCTGTTGGTTTTGTTGTATGTAAGTGTTAATGAAAAACATCTTTGGCATTGCCCTATCCTAAACTAGATGCTGTTAAAGTCACAGTTGCTTCCAAATTGAGAATTCCAATATATATTTGAAGTTGTAAAAAGCCTTAAACTTCCCTGAAACTTAGACATGGGGCTAATACATGAGAAATGATGTAGAGCTTGCCCATAGCTAAGCTGAGGTCCTCACTTTCTGTCTGTACAGAGGAAACTGAAAAAGGGGGTGCAGAGTTTGGGGGGGTCGCTATAGAAATTAGTTCTGACAAATAATGACAAATGTTGCTGTTCAAAGAATAAACCAGCTGATGCTTGTGGTCCAGTATGGTTTGTTGGGTTATCTTCAGATAAGCTGCACTGATTTTTAGCAGGCTCCTCTGGGTGCCTGTCTGTAGAGCTCTTCTGTGTTGGCAGAGCTCCCTGTTGGGGGAAAGCTCCTCTTTGGGACACTGCACAAAGGATTCTCCTGCATGTGCTTGAAGTAGTGCTGCTGCTCCTGCAGTAGATGTAGAGAGGCAGTGTTAGGCAGATGTGCACTCATGTTCTTCACGTGCAGCTTGTTCCTAATGAACCTGCTGATGGCTTTTCAGCACCAAACTGGTCAGCTAACTTCGATGTACCCATGGAGACCGCACATGGTGCCAATCTGGATTCTGTTGGGTCTGATGTGTGGAGTACAGAAGAACCTATGCCAGCAAAAGAAACTGGCTGGGCTTCCTTTTCTGAGTTCACATCTTCTTTGAGGTAAGAATGTCAGTGGTTCAGGGCATGTTCTTTGCTACTAAAGGCAGTGGCAGCAGTAATGGTTTCTGTGGGGTGTCCATCTCTACCCAAGCTGGTGCTGTCTGCCCAGAGAGCCCCCTGTGTGTATAGCAGTATGCCTGTGTGTGAGTGACATCACTGTGCTGGCATAGCTTGGTCCTTGTGTCACTGCTTGAAGATTTTTAAATCTTTGAGTCCTTCAGTATTGGTCTCTGACCAGAACTGGGACTTTTTCCATTGTACACTGAACCCAGTGCATGGACTGCTGAATGTCATCAGATGTTTGGAGTAGNCTTGAGCTTTTCATCACCCCAGACCCCCACGTCCTTTTCCTCAGGGTTACTCTCAGCCATTCTCCACTCAGCCTGGAGTTGTGCTTGGGATTGTTTTATGGATGTTATAAAACAAAGTAGGTTTGGGGGTTTGTGTTGTGTGCTGGATTTGTTTTCATTTGTTTGTTCCTGCAAGGCCATGTGCAGTCCAGCTTGGGTTGCTGTGCTGAGAATGCCTGAGCTCCTTTCCTCTCTACATTGAAGTAAATGAAGTGCTCTGCAAGAACCTAATCACAGATGGAGGGTTTTAGCTGCCAAATACCAGCAGTCAAGAACCAATTCCTTCTCCAGTCAGAAGATTGGTCCTGTGTCTCAGCAGTCTGAGCATTAAACAGCCTGGGTCTAAAAGCAGGACTTTTCCAGCAACAGAGTACTGCTTCATGCTTGAGGCAGGGAAGCTGAAAACACAACTGTGGCGTTAGGAAGTTAAGACTTGGAGCTGCCACATTAGTGAATTGAAAAGGCATTGTTCAGTGAGTGGTGAGAAGCCTTCCAAGTGGCCAAGTCTTGTCTTCTGAGTTCCCTCTCAATGAAGAACTCGTGGCTATACTGTGTGTGCTTTAGCAGTAGAATCATCTCTGTAGGGGGTGCTGCCATGGCAGTCTCAACAGAGCCATCTTCCAAGTTGCAAGGAATGCATTTAAGAAGTCAGTCAAAGATGCTGTAGACACCTCAAGGAGGCAGTGATAGTTGTGTGCCTGATTTAGCAGGGCCCTGTCCCCTGCTGCTTGTCGTTAAAACTCAACACCTGCAACTGTGCCAGCCCCTCCCCCCTACCTCCTTGGTGATCTTGGCTCTGGTGAAACTGGCATTACTAAACCTGGTTTGCCTGCAATTCCAAGACTCCTACAGACAAACTCGCTGTCCTTCAGTCTCCAGTGAGCTCTGATACAGAACAATGCCCTTCTAAGGATTTGTCATTCTATTTAGAAATGTTCCTAAAGTTTTGTTTACTTTGTATTTGCAGCTCAAAAGATTCCTTAAGAAGTAATTCTCCTGTGGAAATGGAAACAAACACAGACCCAATTGATCCCTTGAGTGCAAATGCACCTGCTCTTGCAGCACAGCTAGACAGTAAGTACACTGCAGTAGCAATGCAGACAGAGAAAGATCTTCCTGAACTTTAAAATTCAGGTCTCCAGGGACCTCTCATTTGGCTCTGCTGTCATTCTGCTGGGTCATGAAAATGACTTGTCACAGTTTGAACCATTGCAAAGTTTCCCATGTCAAACAGGAGGCAGTGCTGCTGTCACCTCAAGCACTCACCTCATGAACAGCAAAGCAGTGCAGAGCAGCAGAGTGACTTCTCTCAGAGAATCCTCATCTGTATCAGCACTTAGCTGAGCTCAGCCTCTAGTTTCTTCCTATGTGGCTGTGGCCCAGTAGCCTCAACGTGTCCACATCTCCTCCTGCACCTTCCAAGTTACCTTTGCTACACATTTCAGTTCTGTGAACTGTTAAAAGGCCAAATGTGGTAATGAGCTTTTGATACATCCTGTTAATAGACTGAGAAGTGACATGGGGAGTCCAGAGAGACCCTTCCCAAAGACTTCTCTGTACTGGAAACTTACTCAGATTGGCACTCTTGTGCCATGAATTTCACTGCACTGAACTATACTGCTCTGCTGTAACCCTGCTGAAGCCTTGTCCAGGCAGACCTTTGGCAGGAACCATTTCCAGTTGGAATCATTGAATGGCATACAAAATACAACCCAAAACCACTGCAGTCTGATGACTTCTGAAGCCATCTGGAA
Organism: Ramphastos sulfuratus; assembly: GCA_013399055.1. NCBI lineage: Eukaryota > Metazoa > Chordata > Aves > Piciformes > Ramphastidae > Ramphastos > Ramphastos sulfuratus. The sequence goes on along the minus strand of WBNM01024460.1, from coordinate 13,790 downwards.
GAGGCCCTTGGGGTCTCCTCTCTCTGTCTCTCGTCAGGGGCCCTCGGGGTGGGTCTCAGCGCCTGCCCATGGCAGGGGCCCTTGGGGTCTGTCTGCAGTGGGTGTTGCAGGAAGGTGACTTGCCCAGCCCTTGCCTAACCCAGCGGTGTGTGCCCAGCCCCAGGGAGCGTTGCCATGGAGGCCAGCTCTGACGAAGATGATGCTGAGAGTGCAGACAAGGTCACGGAGACGGTGATGAACGGCAGCATGAAGGAGACCCTGAGCCTTACCGTAGATGCTAAAACTGAAACGGCTGTCTTCAAAAGGTGAGTGCCCCCTGCCTGCCTCACCAGCACTACCTCTGCAAGGGACACGTCCTCAGGCCCTAGCTAGAAAGCTTCTCAAGGAGTTGCTGGGCAGTTCTCCCTCCAGTGGGTACTACAGCAGGTGCCTTTCCTTAGCAAGCCTCCACCTCAGGGGAAGACTGACTCAGCTTCTTAACCTGTGGGGTTTCTGTACAGTTTGCTTCATCCCCTGGTGCCACCTTGCCCTGTGGGGTTTCTGTACAGTTTGCTTCTTCCCCTGGTGCCACCTTACCCTGTGGGGTTTCTGTACAGCTTCTCTCTGAACATACAGCCAGTGGCATGCTGAAGCTTTTCAGTGGTGCTGGGAATTTGAAGTCGGATCGGAATTCTGTACTTCTCATCCAGGAGGATGGAGGACAGGAGCTGAAGGCCAGCCAGGCACCACTGCACAGAGTAACTCATCAGATGTTTTGGGGGATCAGTGTTGGTGTATGGATGGCATCAAATGTGTGGCATGTTCAGTTCTACAATAACTGGCAGAGCAAACTCCTGGGTTGTGGCATCCTCTGTTATCAAGGGCTTCGTTCAGGAATGATGTGGGTTTGGGAGTTCCCCGCCCCCCCACACTTTGTAAAATGACCCAGACTAGAACTCAGCCTGCTGGAAGTTTAGATGAAGCTCTATTTACAGCTCAGCACAATGTACAAGCAGAGATAGACACTATAGACAGGAATAGTTACAGAAATATACAAGGTAAAGGTAATACAGAAACACAACTCCCCTCCCAGAAATCAGAGACCCCAGGAGGGGCTCCCAACCACCCTTCCACCTTCTCCCCACCCCTATACCTTACCCCAAGGTTTTGAGGATCGGCCAGAGGAGGAGTTAGAAGAAAAAGTGGTTAGTGAATTAATTTGTTGGAGAGAAGAAACCAGAAGTTGCAGGATAGCCCCAGACAGTGTATCCCAGAGCGTGCACCAAGCCCGACTGTCTTATCTTTTGTTTTGTTTTCTTTCTTAAGCATAACAGCAAACCTACGAGTGCAGTAGACATCACCATTGTTTCCTTTTCACAGCCTATAATATAATTTTCTCTATTAAAATATTCCAATTAACCTTAAACCAGCACAAGGAATAACTGTTGTGACCACATTTGATTCCCTAGGATTCCATATATTAACACTGATCCTTTTATGGGAATAAAGCACATTCCCAGTTTGTTAGAGCTCATCTGAAGATGTTGTGACCATAAACTCACATAATCAGTTGGAGTTTGTTTAGTATTAAAGCTTCGTGTGGGGAAACAGGCTGCAGACAATCTGACCTGCAACAGTGGGTTTGCCTTTATTGATTGAAACTGCTGTGTTCTTCTCCCCAGCCTGAACAAATTTCTAGCATTTTGGCATCCAACCTTCTGCTCATTCTTCCAGAACTGTTCCCTGATATCTGCCCCTGTGCTAGCCTTTAAAATTGGAAAGAAATTGTCCATGTGCCTTGGAAGCTGCTTAAAAACCTTCCTGTCCTTGCTGGTAGGGAAAAGCTTCTCAAGTAACCTTGCCCTTCTGGGGGTAGTGGGTGAGTGTCTTCAGGAAATGAAAACCAGCAGATGTCACTTGCTCTTGCTGCCATCCTGGTGATTACTGAAGCAATAAATAACACCCCTGATCCCCTCTGGCACCTGACTGAAGTTCTGGCCTCCTCAGGAGGGAGAATTTGTGGCTGCACAGACCTTAGAAATCAAATGGCTTTTGTTAGAGAATGGAAGCAGAGCAGTTCGGGGGAGGGTTGTGACTCAGTATAGCCTGGTGTGGCATGGATCCATAGTAACTTGCTGCCCTCATCACTGCTGCACCTGCTCTGCAGTTGATTCTGTGCTTTGGAGAACAGTTTCATGTGGTCTGCATTCCTGTGGTGTTAGATGTTTGGATTTAGTTACCCAACTATCATCAGGCCTGGTGGTTTTTACCTTCCTCCTGAAACTGCTGTAGTTCACACTCCCTTCAAAGTTCTGTGGCTGCTGATTCTGGTGCAACAGCCAACAGCAGGAGGCAGCATCTGGTAGCAGTTCCTCAATGGAGTGACCTACTTGAACTGTGGAGTGAGAACTTCACTTCTTGTAGTTAAAATGACACAGCAAGAGAATACCATAGAACTGCCCAGGTCAGAAGGGATGGCAAAGGATCATCTGGCCCAGCTTCTGATGGGGAAGGAAGCCCAGGTGAGATCATCTAGCACTCTGTCCAATTGCAGTTAGAATCACAGAATCATAGAATGCTTTAGGTTGGAAGGGACCTCTAAGCTCAGCCAGTTCCAACCCCCTGCCATAGGCAAGGACACCTCCCACTAGTACAGGTCACTCAGCCTCATCCATCCTGGCCCTGAACACCTCCAGGGAGGTTGTGGAGCACAGAAGCACAGAATGTGATCTTTGATCTTTGATCACATTCTGTGCTTCTGTGCTCCACAACCTCCCTGGGCAACCTGTGCCAGGCTCTCACCACCCTCACTGGAAAGAACTCCTTCCTATCATCTAGTCTAAATCTCCCCTCTGCAAGTTTAACTTCATTACTCCTCATCCTGTCATTACAAGACCTTGTAAATAGTCCCTCCCCAGCCCTCCTGTAGGCCCTTTTCAGATACTGGAAGATGACTACATTCAAACCTCTAGCAATGGAGACTGACATCTTGATTTGGAAAGGGGAGGTAAAGGAAGTGGAGGCTGAAAGGTGAGCCCTTGACTATAGGGATTGCTCCACTCTGCTAAAGGGATGTGGCTTCTTACTGAGCCTGTGCTCACATGGCTTTCTTTAAACTGATTCTGAAGGTGATGAAACAAGAAATGGAGTTGAAAAGCAGCATTTCCTTTAGAAGAAATATCTAAAACAGTGGTGGGAAAAGAAAGTCTAGAGTAAGGGACAGCCAGAACAGTCAGTGGAGGCCCTGCCCCAGCCTCTGCACCTGGGGCAGGAGGTGCTGCAGACGTAAGCTTTGTACAGTGCCTGCCAGTAGGAAACAAGCAGTGTTGGGGTTAGCAGTGAGGGGAGGAAATCACACTGAGCACAGCTGATGTGTGAAGAGCTGCAAAGGACAAGGCTGTCCCTTCTCTGAGGAGTCCAGTTCTGACTGACAGCTACAGAGGAGAGAGCAAGGCAGGTGAGGAGGTCAGATGGAGAACAGTGGATCTTGCTGAGAGTGCCATGCAAAAGACAGTATTTTTACAGGCTCTGCAGGCAGGAGGAGGAGTGGGAGACAGATTCCTTGACATGTAAAGGATCCATTGAAAGGAGAACTGTAGGAAGGCCAGTGAGCAGAGGAGAGTGCCTTTAAAGTGCTCCTGGCTTGCAGCAGAACTAGATTTGTTGCCACAGAGGTGTAAGATTGGTCTTGGTGTCTGCTTCAGAGCTCCCTTCAGGTACATGGTTTGTATTTCCGTGCCTTCAGAAAGGTGTGGCTGGGGTGGCAGAGGGTGAAATAGGCAGAAGAGCTTTCATGTCAAGGCAAAGCACAAGGACTTGCTGATGCCTTCTGTGGCTGCCTGCTCACATCAGAATGCCTTGGTGTGGGCCTGCTGCCTTGTCCCTGAGCTCTTGGGGTTGGTCTCCCAGAGGAAGATCAGTAAATGGGTTGGGCTCACAGCACCATATAACCCATAGCTGACATTTCACTGTGCACTTAGCAGGGGCTCAGTAAAGATGATGATGAATTGATGATCCTGCTGATATATTTCATGGACAGACTTTATTAATGCCAGTTTCTGAGGGAATCTTGAATTTCTTTTATACTTTCTTCCATTTCTGCATACTTTGGGCTTCAGAGTGTTGAAATCCTATCGGTATGTATAGCAAAGGGGCATGGCTGTTACCCTCACCACCCCAGGCATCTCTCACTCCTACTTTCCTTTCTCATCCTCTCTGTGAGCACTGTGTCTCTTGCCCTCTGACTCAGCCACGTTGGAATGCACACGGGGATGCACTGTCAGGTGTTTGTAAAGTCTGGAACCGTGTGCTTGGTCTTCATGTGGCCATCATCATTTCAAACCCATCTGCATGTGAAATCCAGAGCTGGCTACCAGTGTCCTGCCAGCTCCCAACATCACCCTGCAAGGAAGCTCCACTGAAATAACTTCTTTGCTTTTCTTTCTTTTCAAGTGAGGAAGGAAAATTGTCTACCTCGCAAGATCCTTCTTGTAAATATGTAGTAGAAGAGAACACAGAGGTTGCAGAAGAGACTCCTTCAGCTCTGCAACCTACTAGCAACAGTCCAGATCAGAGGTAATTGCATCCAAGGGTGGTTTGACTCCTCATAGGAGTGGTTTGCACGTTTTGCTCAGTGAATTTCTGTGAGTTGAGCTCAGCCTCAACATGTGTTGCACATTTTCAATAACATTTCTGTTTTCTGTTCATTTCAAGACTCAGTTGCTAAAACTTTATCTGCCTCATATTATTATTTTCTTGCAGGGTGCTGTAAAGATCCCCCTTCTGGTTTATGGTTTGTTAGAATAGTGAGTTGATACACCTACAAAAAATGATGGTTTAACAAAAGGGGGATTAAGTTTGACTTGTCCTGGGAACTGACAGAGGTTGGGTGTGCTAAGTTTTCACCCTGTACGCTGGAGGGAGTCCACTAGTGCAGCTGTGTGGAAAGGAGGTAGTGCCTTGAGTCCTGTGAATCAGTTCCTGCTTGCAGCCTTGTCTTCAGCAGGTGTGACTGTGACGACTTCTTGTAGGTTTGGAGATTTTTCTAAGTACACAGATTGGTTTCAAATGTTGCCTGAAACTTGGAGCAGCCTGGATTGCTCAACATACCTGTTGGAGGAAAGAGATGAGCATTTTCTTCAGGCAGCTTGGCTGCTAGCGCAGTCTTGGAGCAGCTCAGGAGAGAGTTCTGAGAGGACCACCACCAGAAACANCAGCACACAGTTGCTGTCTGGGCTGCACTCACCCTGCAGGCTCATGTTGAGCTTTTCATCGCCCCAGACCCCCCGGGCCTGTTCCTCAGGGCTGCTCTCAGCCATTCCCCACCCATCTTGCATTGATGTATTTCCACAAAGACATTTGGCAGTTACTTCCTTGCCTGCTGAAGTGCCTCCCAGGTTAGTGGTATGGGGACATAGCACAATCGAGTCCAGGTCTGCTCTTGACCAAAACTGAACACACTGCTGTGAATCACCAAATGTTAGACATGCTGCATGCAGACCTGTTGGACCTGAGCTGCTCTACAGCCTTCTGTCAGACCTGCATTCATCTTGAGAGCCTAAACCAACCAAAGAGCTTACAGCAGGTGAGGTTTCCACCTTTTGAAGGCAGTATTTAGTGCAGAGCTTTCTCTGCAGCTTGGGCATTTATAAGTACTCTAAAATCCAGCAAGAGCTGCTGGCTTGTTGAGCATCAGGTACAGTCCCACAGGTCTGCTTCTTGCTGTTTGGGCAAAGAGTGGTATGCTGCCACATCCTTGCCGGTGTCATTCAAGGGTGCCCAGAGGAAGTGTGCTGTGAAAGAACAACTTAAATATGTGCTCAGTAAACCCTGAGTAATCCATAGGGACCCCTCCTCTTCCTCCAGGGCAGACCTTGGGAGGCAGGGGTGTGCATGCTGCCTTCTTGCTGAGGAGCTGAGAATGTTGTGAGTGGGAGCTCCTTCTGAAGGGAGAAAGGAGTTTGCTTGATTGAAAGGACTTCCAGGAGGCACTCCTGATGAGCCTCACACTGTAAGGCAGAACATACCTAAACAGGCAGATGTCTCCCAGGCTGCTCTGGCCTTGTTGTTTGTGTAGTTAGAAAGCTGTTGCCTTTCTTGACTTCCAACAGGTTTCCAACTACTGTTAGGGAACTGTGGGGTTTCTCAGGCAACTCCCTTGGCAGCAGTTGTGATTTTAAGGCTTTTTGGCTGCTGTCCTATAGAGCTGGCTTGTCAGGAAAGACAGTTGCCAAGAATTGGAATATAGCTCAGCACACAGCCTAGAACTCTTCTGCATCTGCTGGTTACACTGTGTGCAGCCTAAGCAAGATGCAGTCATGCTTGAGAAATTCAGATCTGTTTTGCAGACCCATTTGAGCTGCTCTCATACCTCTGGTACTTCATGTTACCCTAAAATACTGCTGCCTTGTCCTGCAAGCCAGAAACTTTTTGGTGTGAATCCCCTACAATTGACCAGTCAGAAAAACCCAAGCCTGTATACTGGGAAAGCCAGAAATGCTTTCCCAGCCTCTCCCCTCTCTGCAGCTCCAAAATCGGTGCTGCTGCTCAGCAGGCCAGGGGAGGGAGGAGCTGTGTGTGTGCAGACACATGGCGAGGGCAGCAGAGGGCTCTCGGAGCTCCCTCTTGGCTGGGCTGCTTTGGAGGTGCAGGAGTTCCCAGGAACTCCTCTCACCCAACCCAGCTGACTTCAGGCAGCTCAGTGCCCTCTCTGAAGGGGCTGTCACAGCAGATCCCCACACAGGTGTGGTGTTAACCTAACACAAATATCGTGGTGCTTTTGGGGCTAGTGAGGGGTCTCCTAGGCAGGTCTTTGGCTGGAGGCCAGCAGCAGCAGTCTCTGCTGGGAGCCTTGTTGTGTGCCTGTCAGCCCTCCTGTCCATGCTGTGCTTGTTTCTTACCTTCCAGGCTTCTCTGAAGTTTGTTTTGTGCCTGGTGCTGCCTACCTCTTGTCTGAGTGCCTGTCCTTTTTACAAGGTGTTGTAGAGCTTAGCAGCTAAAGCCAGTCCTGCTGGTCCTGTACGTGTGGAGCATGGACCCGAGAGGGGCTTCTGTGATGTACCCATCAGAGAAGAGGCACAGGTCACTTCTCTCACATGCAGTTACAAAGGCTGTGTGTATACTTGGAGGTAATCTTCAGCTGCATCCAGTAGACTTGCTCTGAATTGACCTTGAGATCTTGCAGTGTTCTCCTGCACTCCTGGTTTGATGTCCTGATCACAGGATGTTAGGAGGTGGAAGGGATCTCTGGAGATCTTCCAGTTCACCCTCCCTGCCAAAGCAGGACCAGAGAATCCAGTTCAGGGCACACAGGAACACATCCAGACAGGGCTGGAAAGGCCTCCAGAGAAGGAGACTCCAACCTCTCTGGGCAGCCTGTGCCAGGGCTCTGGGACCCTCACAGTCAAGAAGTTGTCCTTCATGTTGAGGTGGAACTTCCTGTGCTGCAGTTTCCCTTCATTGCCTCTTGTCCTGTCCCAGGGCACAGGTGAGCAGAGCCTGTCCCTGTCCCCCCTCTCCTGACCCCCAGCCCTCAGCTATTTACAGACACTGCTCAGATCCCCTCTCAGCCTTCTCCTCTGCACACGCTCAGCCCCAGGTCCCTCAGCCTCTCCTCTTCAAGCAGTGCTGCAGTCCCTGCAGCATCCTCACAGCTCTCCCTTGGACTCTCTCCAGCAGATCCTTGTCCCTTTTGGGCTGGGGAGCCCAGAGCTGGATGCAGTATTCCAGGTGGGGCCTCACCAGGACAGAGTAGAGGGGGAGGAGAACCTCCCTGATGTGTGTGCAGAGCAGCTGAGCCCATGCTCACCCTCACCATGTGCACCGCTGCTGGCTTCCCTTGGCAGGGCTGCTCCTTGTCCTTCAGACTCAAGCTTCCCAGGCTAGTGCCTGACCTTAAAAGTATTTGATCTGGCACCTTGGTGATGAGATGGGAGCAAAAGCTTGCTGCTTTGGCTTGTGGTTGGTGTTGTGGAGGGGTTTGGGTTGGGGGAGAGGTGTGGTTTTGGTTGGGTTTTTGCTTTGCTGGGGAGTTGGTTTGTTTTGGTTTGTGGTGATGGTTGGTTTGGATGATTGGGGGTTTTTGGTGGTCAAGGCTTTGTTTCATGGTGTCGTAGAATGGTAGATGTTGAAAGGGAGTTCTGGAGATCAAGTCCAGCTCCCTTGCCAGAGGAGGATCACCTAGGGCAGGAACAAGTTTGGATGGGTCTTGAAAGTCTCCAGAGGAGGAGACTCCACAACCTCTCTGTGCAGCCTGCTCCGTGGCTCCGTCACCTCCACAGCAAAGAAACTTCTCCTCTTTACAAGACAGGAACAGGCTACCCAAAGAGGCAGTGGAGGCCCCATCCCTGGAGACATTCAAGGACAAATTTGTTTGGTTTTGGATGGGGGGGTGTTGGTTTGGGCTGTGTTTTGGCTGTTTGCTTTGGCTGGGGGGTTGCTGTGTGTTGGTGTTAAGACACTGTTGTTGTTGTCTTAGCTGCTTGCTTTGAAATGCAATTTTAAATACTCCTAGCACCACATTTTTGCCTCTCAAAATAAGATTTGGAGCAGCATCAGCAGTGTGCTTTTTATTAGTGATTCACTTGAGGAGATGTGGCATCTCTAGAGACCACTTAGTAGCTCAGTTAATGGAGATGAGACTCTTCAGTAGTGTGCTCAGTTCAAGTGCTGTGCTTAATTGGGCAATGAGGCCTCAGCAGTGCTGGACTCAGAAATGAATGGGCCAAGTATGTTACTAGAGAGGGAACACAGGCTTCAGCTAGGGCCTGGTGGTGTTGGAGTGGGGGTTGTACCTAACCTAACCTTCTTCAAAACAAGAAGGCTGAGCGCAGGGCTTGGGCTGGAGCAGCTCTGGAGGTCCCTTCTACCCATTGTCTGTCTGTGTGCACTATGGTTCTTGCCTGGTCACAGCTGTGTCCCTGTCTCTGCTCCCCAGGCCTGACCAGCACCCCCACCTCGGAGAGGCAGCTGCCAACGGCCCTGTATGATGTGCGCCACCGCCTCGGCCGAGCAACACAAACTGATTCTCCAGGGGTCTTTTGGAGCGTTTCTGGAGGATTTCATCTTGACCCTGTTGAAGCCAGTCACTGCTGCACTAATTTCACAAGGGATCAGGACCAGCAACCTTTCTATTCTAGATTTTAAAATATTGTACAGAGATTCCTAAATGTAAAGATGCTGCGCCGCGAGGAGCCGCCGCAGCCACGCCTGTTTATATCCCACTGTCCGGCGCCCGCGCCCCACAGGACTCTTACTAGAGCTCGAGTGGCTGTAAGAATAGTTTTATAAGAGAAAAAAAAAGTGAATACACAAATCTAATGTATTTGAGACATAACTATTTGCTGATTAGTGTGACCAAAGTATTTAGCAGTTTTCATACATTTTTCACCTTGTAAAAGAAAGAAAGAAACCAAACCCAACCAAAATCAGCTTGCTTCTGAGATGCCCTCTCCCTGTTCTTTTGGGTTGTTCTAGCTGACAAAAAAGTCATCTCCAGAAGGATATTTTTTTTTTTCACCCTCCCTCTCTTTTCCTTTTTTGGTGTTTGACATTTTCCAAGAGGTTTTTTAATTGGTAATTTTTTTTTCCTTGTATTGTTTAAAGGCCAGATCCAAACCATTCAGTCTATGGGTAGAGGTTTTAAGTATTTATTGCTGCGACTTAGTTGACAAATCGATGTTCCTGTAAAGCCATAATGTTCTGTTGGGTCTCGTTTGCTTGCCCAGTACCTGCCAGGTGGAACACTAGGGTATTTGAAGTGCACATGGCTGTCCTATTGCAGTGGTTCACCTGCCTTTTAACCCCTTCACCCCCACCACCCAGCCTTGGCCAGCCCAGCCTTGCACAGCAGTCGGCATCTGTCCACCGCTGGTGTCCTTGGAGACAAGGGAGGAAGGGAAATGCCTGTGCTGCTGCCGGGGGGGCCAGCACCTGCATTTTCAGAGGAGAGAGTGATTTTGAATCCAGATTTTTGGCAGCAGAGCATGTTAATTGTTACTTTCACTGTACTGATCCGTGTGAGGCTTTCATTTGTATGTTCTTTAAGCCAGTTTTTTCCCAGCTGGTTTGTGTATATATATAATGATTATGGAAACTAATTCTGTGTAATTTATAATTTTCTATGTCTATGGAAAAATTCCAGCAGCCTTCTCCAACAAACAGAAGCAATATACTGGATATTGCCACATTGTCAGGTGAAAGGGTTAAAGCACTTCACCTCCTGCACTTTTAGAGGCAATCCTTCTTCCTGTGATAGTTCTATTCCTTTCTTTTTACATCCTTTGTTTTCCTGACCAGTATTTAAAAGCCAAAAGAATACTCTGAGTACTGCCCAATGATTTCTTGCAAAAGGCATCCCCAGCGAGGTGCCTGAAGGCGACATTGCATACAGAAATAAACAAAGCCCCAGCCCCCACATCTACAAAGGCATTGCCCTGCTGCTTCCTCCTTTGCATTTCCTGCAGCCAGTAGGTGCCACTTGGCAGCTCAAATGTTGCAAAGGGCTGAGTTGTGTGGGAAGTGAGGGGGAGAAGCACTGTCCTGGGTGGAATTGGTAGCTGTGGTTGCCCTTTTATTTGTACTTTATAAATGATGGAATCCAGTCAGTTTGGAAGTTGTTTCTTCTTCACTTCAGCGTTCCTTCCAGCTTGACTTTCTCTGGACCCCTTGGCAGCTCTCCTTCTGCCACCTCTGCTCTGTTCTTGAACAAGCAGCTCTGGACTCCGAGTCTCTGGTTGCAGCAGCTCACCTGCAAGCCGAGCAGAAATTCCTGACGCAGGAGAGCAGCCTGCTGATGCCTCACATCTGCTTGATACTTGTAAGGAGTAAAACTTCTGCCCTCTGCTTGGTGGAGCTCGCTGCCCCTTGTGAGCAAGCTGCAGAGTTTAGCATCTCCTGGAGGTGACTGAGGTGCAGCTACAGTTCAGCAGTCTTCTGCTCCCTGCTGGCGCTGAGCTGGCTCCCAGTCCGCTCTGCACTTCACTTGGTGCTCAGACTCCAGCAGCAAGATTCCATCCCCCTTGCCTCCATGTCTGGTGTGTGAGAGGTGTGAGGAAGGGTGGGGAGTGGAGTTCACCCCTCAGGGTATTTGGGGGTGCAGTGGAGCTCAAAGAGGGGCTTGGGTCACCTGCTACTGGCTCCAGTGCTCCAGAGGGGGCTTCCCTGCCATGCCCTTTCCTGTTAGGTGAGGGGCACCCAGGACATGACCTGGACTTGATCCAGCCTGAGCTTGTTCTGAGCTGCAGGGCCTGTTTCACCCACTGGCTGTGACTTGTATGAGGGATGCTGAACTCAAAAGCAGGAGGACAGGAAATGCTGCTCCAAAGCCACTGCCACTTTTGGGTGCAGAGGAACAAAGTGGCCACGGGTGAGAAAAGGCTGAGGGACTTGGCACCTTCTCTGCCTCAGCCTTTAGTAGCCAGGCCTTCAGAGGTCAGTGGGTACCCAGCCCCAGGCTGGCAGCTGGCATGGGGAGCAGAATGCAGCCCCCACAGTCCAAGGGGAGATGGTTGGGGACCTGCTGTACTGTTCAGACACACACAGGGCTGGGGCTGGATGGCAAACACCCAGGGGTGCTGAGGGAACTACTGACCAAGCCACATCTCAGCAGCCCTGGCTGAGTGGGGGGGGTGCCAGCTGAGTGTTGATGGCAAACTTGGCACCTGTGGGCAAGAAGGGCCGGAAGGAGGCCCTGGGGAACCACAGAGCTGTGAGCCTTGGTGCTGGGGAAGGTGATGGAGCAGGTGCCCTGCAGTGCCAGCATGCAGCATGTGCAGGACAGCCAAGAGAACAGGCCCAGGCAGCATGGGGGCACGAAGGGCAGCTCCTGCCTGCCCAGCCTGACCTCCTGCACCAGGGGGACCGCTGAGGAGGGGGAACAGGCTGGGGGGGTTGATTCCCTGCGCTGTAGTAAAGCCTTGGACACTGCCACAGCATCCTGGAGAGCCTGGCTGCTCCTAGCCTGGGGAGAAGCACTTGGCTGGATGGACCCCAAAGAGGGGCTGGGAATGGAGGTGACTGCGGCTGGAGGCTGTGGGGGGAATGGAGGTGACTGCAGCTGGAGGTTGTGGGGGGCTGAAGGTGACTACAGCTGGAGGCTGTTACCAGAGATGTTCCCCAGGGCTCAGGGCTGGGCCAGATCTCTGTAATGTCTTTCTCAGTGACCTGGGTGAGGGGATGGAGGCAGAAGGTTTGCAGATGGCACTAAACTGGGTAGCAGAGTTGATCTGCTGCAGGGTTGGAAGCTCTGCCAAGGGACTTGACCAGGCTGAGGTCAGCAGAGTGAGGTTCAAGGAGGCCAAGGGCTGGGTCCTGCACCTCAGTCACAACAACCCCAGGAAGGCTCCAGGCTAAGGGCAGAGTGGCTGGAAATTGCCCAGCAGAGAAGGACCTGGGGGTGCTGGTTGGCAGCAGCTGGAGATGAGCCAAAGTGTGCCCAGGTGGGCAAGAAGGGCAGCAGCAGCCTGGCTTGGGTCAGCAATGGTGTTGGCAGCAGCAGCAGGGCAGGGATGGTGCCCCTGGACTGGGCAGTGGGAAGGGCACAGCTTGAGTGCTGGGTTCAGTTTTGGGCTCCTCACTGCCAGAAGGATGTGGAGGGACTGGAGCAGGGCCAGGGAAGGGCAGCAAAGGTGGGCAAGGGTCTGGAGAAGAGGGCTGGGGAGGAGCAGCTGAGGGAGCTGGGGGTGTGCAGTGTGGAGCAGAGGAGGCTGAGGGCAGAGCTCATTGCTCTCTGCAGCTCCCTGAGAGGAGGCTGCAGGCAGCTGGGGTTGGGCTCTGCTGCCTGGCATCAGGGGATGGAAGGAGAGGAACTGGCCTGGAATTGTGCCAGGGCAGGGTTAGGTTGGAGAGGAGGCCAAATGTCTTTGGTGGCAGAGTGGTGAGGGATTGGCACAGGCTGCCCAGGGAGGTGGTGCAGTGCCCATGGCTGGAGGTGTTGCAGCAAGCTGTGCCCATGGCACTGGGGGCCATGGTTTGGTGCCCATGGTGGGGCTGGGTTGGACTGGATGATCTTGGAGACCTTTTCCAACCAAAAGAAGTCTCTGGTTCTATGCAGTGGCAGTACCCAGGCCCCTAAGAGGCAGAGGCATCTGCTGCTGTGCAGTCTGTGTTCTTCCTCCTGCCTGAGCCAGGCAGCACTGATGTGACAGGAGCCCTGCTGATGCCGACCAGCAATGATGTCATAGAACCCCTACCCTTGGCAAGCAGCACAGATGTCACAGGAGCCCTGCACATCCTAGAGCAGCTCTGATGTCACAGTAATACCAATACAGTAATAATAGGATGTCTTCCTCTCTCCCCCTCCCCTTGGATGCAGGAGAGAAAAGAGAAGGCAGAAGGGGTAAAACCATCCACAGAACAGTCTGGCCATGATTTGGAAGGTAAAAGAAAATTTTAACAACAAATAGGAGGTACTCGGTATAGGGAAGTGACAGACAGGTATAGGGAAGTGACAGACAGGTATAGGGAAGTGACAGACAGGNGGTATAGGGAAGTGACAGACAGGTATAGGGAAGTGACAGACAGGTATAGGGAAGTGACAGACAGGTATAGGGAAGTGACAGACAGGTACACAAGATATATATACAACCGTATTGGATGGCAGGGGTCTGGAGAGGATGCCCACCGCGTGGTAAAGCCCAGCCAGGAGGTGGGGGAGAGACAGGAAGTTCCACTGTTTATATAGGGGGGTCTGGACAGAAAGTGGGAGTGGTCTAAACACTACACCTGGGGTCGAGCAGACGTTCTGATCACTCCCCCCACCCAGGAGGGTTAACCTGTTACATTCCACCTCTTGTTTAGACCATTCCCACTTT
>WBNM01024455.1:0-17721 GCA_013399055.1 Ramphastos sulfuratus | reverse complement strand
CTTCAACTCCCTCACCATTTTCACGGCTCTCCTCTGAACCTGTGCCATCCAGTTCATATCCTTCCCATATTCAGAGCTCCAGAGCTGGACACAGTGTTCCAGGTGAAGTCTCACCAGAGCAAAGTGGCAGAATCCTCTCTCTCAACCTGCTGGCAACACTGCTTTGGATGCAGCCGAGGCTGCCATTGGCCTTCTGGGCTGCAAGCTGACAAGTGTCAGACTCCTCTTCTTGAAGCTTCTGAAGGACTCCCTACCTTGGTGTGCCTTTTCCATATTTAGTGGTGACAGATACAGAATTCTGCATGGATCACATTACCAAGTGTGTAAAACAAACATACACACACCAAACAAAATCCAAGAAAGCAGTAAGCCTATCTTTGCATCAGCTTTTTCATGGCAAGATAGGCTTCACACAAACTCACTGCCTTGGGTTTAGGCACTGAAGACAGATGCTGTTTAACCCTGCTCAAGGGAGTTAAAGAAAACCACTGCACAACAGATTGGAAAGAATTGGCAGTGTAAATGGAAGTACTATTCACAACTACATAAACCAGTAGAGAAACAAACAAAATGCACAAATCCTTTGTCAGCCCTGGCCCAGTTTTCCAGTCTGGACTTAGCACAGCACATCATTAAGCCAAAGCTTTCCACAGCCTCCCTCCAAACCAGTCCAAAAACCCGTGCCTCAAATGCCCTCCCCACAGACCATCCCTCTCTACCCACCTCCCCATACCAAGCCCAAGTGACACAGCCAAAAATTAGCTCAGCCAAGGCCAAAGCCAGGCTGCAAACCTCCTCTTCATACCAGAGATAAAGTCTATGCCATGAAGGGAGAAGAAAGGGGAGGAGCAGCTTCTGCTGTTCCCTTATAAAGGGGAGATGCAGGCTTACTGGGAATGAAAAAAACAAGAGATTACACTTTCCTGTCCAACCCTATCCAGCCTCTGGAGGGCTGTACTCTATGGTTTAAGACATCCCAATTTCTTAAACCCAAAACACTCCCACACTTCTGTATTTCATTCACATATTGCCTACACGGATGGAGATTTTTTTTTTTTCCCCAAAAGTATTTTTAGTTTACATATATATAAATCACTGAAAAGATGGAAAGGGAATGAGGAATGTGGATAGGGCTAAGAAAATGGTTTCATTAGGATTCTGGACTTGTGAGTAGTATTTATTCCCACCACACAGGACTGTCACTTCTGAAGTGGGAGCCACTCACCTCCATTAGTACCTTGACGCATGGAAGCTTCCTGAAGAGTTTTCTTTTTATTAAATGGGAAGTTACTTGAGTGAAACAGAGGGAGTTTCCCCTCAGGTGTTAAAACAAACAAAAATTCCCAGTGTCAGTTAACCACTTCCAGAATCTGAATGTACAGCCAGTTCCCAGCCTTCTCTCATTTGAGAAGCTACAGTGTAATACTTCATTACTACTTCCAAGTCTTCTGCATGTAGGGCTCATTCTCAAGAGTAATACACATCGAATCCCACAATTGTCAGGGCTGGAAGGGATCTCAAGGAGCATCCAGTTCCAACCCCCCTGCCATGGGCAGGGATACCTCACACTAGAGCAGCTTGCCCACAGCCACTTCCAGCCTGGCCTTAAAAACATCCAGGGATGAGACTTCCACCTCCTCTCTGGGCAACCTGTGCCAGTGTTTGTCATGGGTTGAGGGGTTCCAGGTTATCCCAGACTCCCTAAAAAAACCTGCAGAGACCAAGATCCATCCCAGGGGATGAACTGGTCACCTGGATATTGTAATTTTGTTACTCAATCCCATAATCCTGCAAACAATTTAAAAGGAAGCAGCAAGGTCAGTTTGCTCTCTTTTCTCCCTGCATTTCCAGCCCTCCAGATGGATTCTCATCTGGGTAACTAAGTAATTATGTAAGAGCACCCTGTAGGCCAGCAGTCTTCAAGGCCACAGTGAATTTGGCCTGCTTGGGCCTAATAGGAGACAGTGGGGGATAGGAGAAAATGAGTACTGGGTTTTTGGTGGTTGTGGTTTGCTTGGGGGGAAGGCTTTGGGGGAATTCTCATGTATCCTGTATTAGGTGTTAAGGATTCATGTATGCCCTATCTTTTCCTGCACATTTTTTTAATACAACCTTTCTGTATTTTCATCTCCAATTCACTGACAGCATTTATTATTTTACTGCCCTTTTTCCTTAGAAATAGAGTTAAGATAATCTCAGTCTGTCACAGTCTTACACAAAAACCTACAACAGTCTCTTACCACCCTCATGCTGAAGAACTTCTTCCTAACATCTAATCTCAATCTGCCTTCCTCTAGCTTGGATCCGTTCCCCCCAGTCCTATCACTACCTGACACCCTAAAAAGTCCCTCCCCATCTTTCTTGTAGCCCCCTTCAGATACTGGAAGGCCACAAGAAGGTCTCCTCAGAGCCTTCTCTTCTCCAAAGTGAACAACCCCAAATGTGCAGTCCAGTTTTATATTACATATAAAAAAGTACACTGTGGTACAGCCAAGGAAGCAAACATGCAAAACACAAATGCACTGCATGTCAGTTTCTTTAAATAAGGCTAAATCCCCTCCTGAATGCATTGTGTGAGACATACATTAAAGACACAAAAATAATAGTTTTCTTACATCAGAAAAAAAAGAACTTCTAAATACTCAAATAAACAGCCATTAAATATCAACTTTATGTCCTTTCAGAAATGTTGCTTTAAAAGTAGCTGGCACTTACGTCCTGCCTCTTACAGATGCTGTTCTGTTCAAAGACTAAACTGCAGATTAAAGCATGAGGATCATGGAATGGTTTGGATTGGAAGGGACCTCCACAGGTCATCCAGTCCAACCCCCTCTGCACTCACCAGGGACATCCTCAACTAGACCAAGTTGCCCAGAGCCCTGTCCAGCCTCACTTTGAGTATCTCCAGCGACTGGGCCCCAACTACATGAGCTTTTGAGCTGCACAGTGAGGCTTGGATCCCTCACTGGTTATTAAACATAGTGATAAGCCAGTGTCCTGGGCTGGGAGAGGTGATACTGTCCCCTCTCCAACACAGCAACTGCACTTGTGAAAAAGAAACCCTTCTGAATCAGATCAAAGCCTTGCCAACCCTTTCTTGGGTAGCTGACATACATCATCCTCAAAGCCAAATATCCATGTTGCAGCCAGGAATAAACCAACCTTAGTCCAGCACCAGTATGTTCTCCTATTCAACCTAACACATATTTAAAGGAAGAAGTGTAGTGTGAGGATTTTTAACAGGATAAAACTTGACTCAACTGTTCTGTGGCAGCACAGATTTGAACAGGTAAAGTGCTCATGTGAAAACAAAACCAGGGGTTTATATAGTTAATAACCCGTGGAGTTTCAAACAGCCCAGATGTTTTGCCCCTTATTCATCATCCAAGTATATACTGTAACTATTTTAAACTGTTATCAGATTTCCAGTTTTCACTATTTAAGTAATACTCAAAACTGGTCAGAACCAGAACCCTGTTGTCTTTGGTGCAGCACTGGAGTGAAGAAGAGAAAAGGTGGCAAGCTTACACAGAATCTGTGAGAAGCTAAGAGAAGATTTCCCAGCTTTCAAGAAAATAAAGATCTGTGGATTTGCTACTGTAACTTCTATTATTTCATTCAAAACACCAGACAGCATCAGTGTACTTAGCAGATGTCCCCAGGCACCCTTCCCACTCCCAAAGAATAGTGCTGCTGCTGAAAATTATGGTAGTTGCAATGAACTTCTCTTTCAAGTCACAGAATGTCCAGAGTTGGAAGGGGCCTCAAAAGCTCATCCAGTCCAACCCCCCTGCCAAAGCAGGATCACCTAGACCAGATCACACAGGAACACATCCTCCTGCCCAGGGAGGGGGGTGGAAGCACCACCCCTGGAGGTGTTCGAGAAACACAGAATCATAGAAAGGTTCAGGTTGGAAAAGACCCTCGGGATCACCAAGTCCAACCCAGAACTTGATTTTATACAAATACTTGCACACAAAATAAGAGCAGTGTTAAAAATTTAGGAAAAAGGCTATCTGCCAGAGTTCCCACCTTGAACAGTACCACTGTTGACATTGTGAGGACACCATTTCAGAAGACACAGGACTGAAGAAAACATCTGAAATAAGCAGAAGTTACCATATTGCTTGGATCTATGTCATTGTGATGGTTTGGGAGTTACCTCCTTCCCCACACTCTTACGAAATCACCCAGACTAGACTCAGCTGGCTGGAAGTTAAGGAATGAAGTTTTGTATTCACAGCTTAGCACAATATACAAGCAGATATTTACAATGTATTACAACATTTACAGCTATAAACAAAAATATACAAGTTAAAAGTAACACAGAAACGCAATACCCCTGCCAGAAATCAGAGTCCCCAGGAGGGGCTCCCAACCACCCTTCCACCCCTCTGCCTTATCCCAGGGTCTGTCTTATGTGCAAGGTGAGTTTGGAGGATGGGCAAGGGGGGTTAGAAGCAGAATGATTAGTTGGGTTACACAGCAGAAGCCCAGGGAGAAAACACATGCCCCAACTCCGACAGATAGAGCCTCTCTGTCTTACCTATGTTCATGTCCTTGTTTTTATACATCTCAGCAAGCCTATGAGTGAAGTAGACATCACCACTGTTCTCTTTTCACAGCCTATAATCTATTTTTTCTCATTAAATTATGCCAATTAGCCTCAAAACAGCACAGTCATCTTTCACTTGAGATGCACCAGACAGGCTACAAGTTCATAGGTGCGCTCTTGATGTGCAGGAACATCATCTGTGTTCTGGCCTGTCATCAGCAGTCTTCATGTGCATGGGACAACCTGAAACACAGAGGAAAAAAAACCTTCTAAGGCATGAGAAATGGAAAACAGTTCATTGAATGCTCATTTACATACAAACTGGTATTTCACTTTTTCCAAGAGAGCCACCAAGGACAATTAGGACATTTGAGCATCTGCCCCACGGAAAGAGAGACTGAGAGCCCTGGGGCTGTTTAAGTCTGGAGAAGAGAAGGCCGAGAGGGGATCTGATCAATGTCTATCAATATCTGAGGGGTGGGTGTCAAGTGGAGGGGGGCAAGCTCTTTTCAGTGGTGCACAGCAACAAGACGAGGAGCAGTGGATACAAACTGGAATAGAGAAGGTTTCAGCTCAACATGAGGAGAAACTTCCTTACAGTGAGGGTGACAAAGCCCTGGAGCAGGCTGCTCAGAGAGGTTGTAAAGTCTCCTTCTCTGGAGACTTTCCAAACCCATCTGGATGCATTCCTGTGTGGACTAACTCAGGTGATTCTGCTTTTGGCAGGGGGTGGGAGTGGATGATCTCTGGAGGTCCCTTCCAACTTCTAACATTCTGCAATTCTTCTGAGCTTTTCTATAATTTTACCTGTTTTTTGCTGCATTCTAGGCCCCAGCACCACAGTTAAGTTCTAAGCTTCATATGTAGTCCCTGAATTCCTCACCCTAGTGGCTGGCCCCTCTACTGAGCTGTTTGCACTGAAGATCTCTACAGTAATACTAATCCAATATGTGTGGATTGTGTCAGCAGAAGAGCTGATGTCCTCCTCCTGCAGGCTTTCACTTTATTCCAATCTCTGCTGCCCTTTTCCAGATGCATATTCTCTAATGACAGCCACATGCTCCAGGCTAGCATCTCTCTAGATACCCATACACCTCCCTGACCCCTGGAAAATGCGAGTCAGAAGCAACCCACAGATTCTACAGCATCTACTGTCATAGGATTACAGGATGTTAGAGGTTGGAAGGACCTCTGGAGAACTTCCAAACCCCCCTGACAGAGCAGGGCCATAGAATCTAGCACAGGTCACACAGGAACACATCCAGACAGGGCTGGAAAGGCTCCAGAGGAGGAGACTCTGCGGCCCCTCTGGGCAGCCTGTGCCAGGGCTCTGGGACCCTTACAGTCATGTTGAGGTGCAACTTCCTGTGCTGCAGTTTCCATCCCTTGCCCCTTGTCCTATGGCAGGGCACAAGTGAGCAGAGGCTGTCCCTGTGCCTTCCTTCCTGACCCCCAGCCCTCAGCTCTTTACAGACATTGCTCAGATCCCCTCTCGGCCTTCTCCTCTGCAGACTAAGCAGCCCCAGGGCTCCCAGCCTCTCCTCATAGGGCAGTGCTGCAGTCCTTTCAGCAACCTTGTAGCCCTCCCTTGGGCTCTCTCCAGTAGATGCCTGTCTTCCTTGAACTGGGGAGCCCAGAATTGGATGCAGTGTTCTAGGAGAGGCCTCACTAGGGCAGGGCAGAGTGGTAGAAGAACCTCCCTCGATCTGCTCTTCTTACTGCACCCCAGGATCCCATTGGCCTTCTTGGCCACAAGAGCACACTGCTGTCCCATGGAGAACTTCTTGCCACCAGGATTCCCAGGACCTTCTCCCCAGGGCTGCTCTCTACAGACAAAGCAGCTGGCACAGTGTCCTGCTCAACAACTGACTCCTTCCCATTAAGTTACTTGACAGAGATTATTGCTAAAGGAAAAACGCCAGGTTTTATTCTAGAGTTATTTCTCTATCTTATTTTTTTCCAATATATTTTTAACCTGCTTTCTGTGTAAAGAGTTTATTTGGTGTGAATTTAAGAACTACCTCTCATTTTCTCCTCATGCACAGGACACACTGGAGCTGGAGATGCTGTCTGGTGCTGAAGCTTCAATGGACTCGGTGACTGGGCTGCAGCAGCCAGGGAAGACACAGACAGCCCCATGGGTTCCAGGTCCCAGGTCTCTTTAGGGCAAGTTTCTACACAGAAAAAACCCAAACTTCTTCACACACAACTCCAGAGCTTATTTATGAAGGAGAATCACAGAATTATCAGGGTCGGAAGGATCATCCAGTGCCAATCCCCTCACCATGGGCCCCTGCCATGGACACCTCACACTAGAGCAGGTTGCTCACAGCCACATCCAGCCTGGCCTTAAAAACATCCAGGGATGAGGCTGCCACCACCTCCCTGGGTAACCTGTGCCAGTGTCTCACCAGCCTTATGGTGAAGAACTTTTTTCTTAACATCCAACCTGAATCTACTCACTTGGAGTTTTGCTCCATTCCCCCCAAGTCCGATAACTACCTGACATCCTAAAAAGTCACTCCCCAGCTTTCTTGTAGCTCACTTCAGACACTGGAAAGCCACAAGAAGGTGGCTTGAACACCTCCAGGGAGGGAGCAGCCACAGCCTCCCTGGGCAACCTGTGGGTCTCACCACCTTCATGCTGAAGAACTTCTTAACATCTAATCTCAACTTGCCCTCCTCTAGCTTGGATCCATTCCCCCCCAGTCTTATCACTACCTGACATCCCCAAAAGTCCCTCTTCTTCAGCTTTCTTATCAGCCCATTCAGATACTGGAAGGCCACAAGAAGGCTTCCTCAGAGCTTTCCCTTCTCCAGACTGAGCAACCTCAACTCTCTCAGCCTGTCCTCACAGCAGAGCAGCTCCAGCCCTCTGACCTCGTGGCCCTTCTCTGGACAAGGTCCAGCACATCCTGTCACAGGGGCTCCAGAACTGCACACAGTACTTCAGGTGGGAGTCTCACCAGAGCAGTGTAGAGGGGCAGAATTCTTTCCCTTGCCCTGCTGGCCACACTTCTCTTGATGCAGCCCAGACTCCGGTTGGCTCTCTGGGCTGCAAGTGCACACTGCTGGCTCATGTTGAGCTTCTCTCACCAGCACTCCCAACTCTTTTCTTCAGGACTGCTCTCAAGCCAGCCCAGTGAGTGGAAGAGCAGGCACGTTCCTGCCTCACACATTACTACATCAAAGGAATAATAAAAGTAATAAAAACGAGGCCTAAACACACACCCATAAGGGCCCGCCAGGCCTAAGGGCGGACCAGCGCGCCTGGGACAGGTGTGGGGAGTGCTCCTGCCAGCAACATGCGCTTACAGACCGCACATCGGCACCAGGCCGGGCTCTGCCCATGCGCCCAAACCCGCCGCAGCCCTGCCAGGGCTGCGCATCCCCTGCGAGCAGGAACCGCCTCGCGAAGCGCCGCCGCGTACTCCGTGACCGACCCCGCAGCTGCCGGCAAGGCAAGGTCAGGTCAGGTCAGGTCAGGTTCTCCTGACCCGGGCATACGCACGCGCCCTTCCTCAGCACCTGCCGCGGCCCGCGCCGCCGCCACGCGTCCCGAATAGTCACCGCCATTGCCACTTTCTTACCTCTGCGCGGCCCCGCCCCGCGCCTGCGCCCGCCTCCCGGGCACCGCCCCCCGCCGCCGGGGACAGAACCCACCTGCGGCTCTGTGCTGCGCTTGGCGATAGCGCGGCGGAGCGCGGCAGGCCGCCTGGCGGCCGCCAGAGGGCGCTGTTCTGCCGGCAGCTCCAGCCCGGGGATGCTCCCTGCCGAACGTCCGCAGTAGGGCGCAGAGCCACCTGCTGGCAGCGGCATGCAGCGGACCGGCGCATTCTAAGCGGCAGCTACCTGAAGGGACATTGTGGAGAGGCTGCTGCTGGGCTCTGCTTACAGGGAATTGGAGACAGAACAAGGGGGAATGGCCTCAAGCTGAGGCTGGGGAGGTCTAGATTGGACATTAGGAAAAAGTTTTTCATGGAGAGAGAGGTCGGGGACTGGAATGAGCTGCCCAAGGAAGTGGTGGAGTCACCCACCCTGGCTGTGTTTAAGGGTGGTTTGGATGTGGTGCTTACGGCTATGGTTTAAGGTGAATCTTGTAGAGTAGGGTTCTAGGTTGGACTTGGTGATCCTGAGGGGCTTTGCCAGCCTGGGTGTTTCTGTGATTCTGTGAGTAGTCAGGAATTTCCTCTCCTTCTCCTCCCAGGAGGCTGGGTTAAACCCTTCTCCACGTCTCAATTCCAAACCCTGCCGTTGCACTAAGCAAGTTTCACACTGTAACAACCTGGCGCTGCTCAGCCTTTTAGAAGCTCTCTCAGTGAAGGAAGCCTTCATTTGACGTGAGGCTCAGCACTGCGGGATCCCTCTGCTGCCAGGCTGCGCTTACCACCCAGGCCCTGGCCGCGCAACTTCGCAGGCAAGGAGGCCACCCTCTGGCCACCGCATCTCACAGCCCGGGAAGGGGTCACTGCTCGGCGGCTCCCGGCCGTGTCCTTGCACCGGAATTCCCTTTAGCCTGGCCCTCTTTATCAGCCACGCTGAACTCGGATTTCTTTTCCCGGGTCTGGTAGGGCTAGGGCCGGAGTTTTGGTTAACCTCCTTTGAACACTGTAAAGCTCTGCCTCCCTTCTGGTGTTCACGTTATAGCATCAGTGTTATCTTGTGCCACACTCAAGCACACAGAAAACGATATCCACAGAAATTTATTCTACCTGTGAATCACTCACTACCTACTTTGCACATGGTCCAAGTCAGACTGAGTCTTTAACCAAAGCATGTTCTGGTGTTGTCTTCAGAATGTTACTCTGTCAGAATTGCTGCCCCTTCTTAACAAAGGCTAAGGACTGGTTCAAACCAGATTGCACTCTACACCCATTTGCTGGGCTGGTTCAACAAGACCAAGTGCAAGGTTCTGCAGCTGGATCGAGGCAATCCCAAGCACAAATACAGGCTGGGCAGTGACTGGCTGGAGAGCAGCCTTGAGGAGAAGGACTTGGGGGTGCTGGTGGGTGAGAAGCTCAACATGAGCCAGCAATGTGCACTTGCAGCCCAGAGAGAAACCAGAGCCTGGGCTGCATCAGAAGTGTGGGCAGCAGGGCGAGGGAGGTGATTCTCCCCCTCTGCT
Source organism: Ramphastos sulfuratus (assembly GCA_013399055.1). NCBI lineage: Eukaryota > Metazoa > Chordata > Aves > Piciformes > Ramphastidae > Ramphastos > Ramphastos sulfuratus. The sequence continues at coordinate 8,041 of WBNM01024455.1, read as the reverse complement.
CTGCTCAGCTCTGCTGAGACCCTACCTGGAGTAATGCATCCAGTTCTGGAGCCCTTGTTACAAGAAGGATGTGGACATGCTGGAGCGTGTCCAGAGAAGGGCCACGAGAATGCTCAGAGGGCTGGAGCACCTTTCCTATTAGGACAGACTGAAAGAGTTGGGGCTGTTCAGTCTGGAGAAGAGGAGGCTCCTAGGTGACCTTATTGTAGCATTCCAATATCTGAAGAGGCCTACAAAAAAGCTGGGGAGGGACTTTTTAGGCTCTCAGGTAGTGACAGGACTAGGATTAATGGAGCAAAGCTGGAGGTGGGGAGATTCAGACTGGATGTGAGGAGGAAGTTCTTCAGCATGAGAGTGGTGAGAGCCTGGAATGGGTTGCCCAGGGAGGTGGTTGAGGCCCCATCCCTGGAGGTGTTTAAGGCCAGGCTGGATGAGGCTCTGGGCAGCCTGATCTAGGGTAGGGTGTCCCTGCCCATGGCAGCAGGGGTGGAACTGGATGATCCTTGTGGTCCCTTCCAACCCTGACTGATTCTATGATGCTGGAACCGGCAGCTGCTAGGATCTGTGGAAACTTCCAGGTTCAGATTTCTGGAGGATTCAGCAGCGATGAATTTATTTTGGTTGAGAACACATTGGCTAAAATTCATCTTTGACCAGGGAACTGACTCACAGCAAGGGCAGACAAGCTCTGCAGTAGAGCTGAATTTCACTGGGAGCTCTTAGGTGCTAAGTTTCGGCAAACACTGAGGAGCACAAACAAATGATGAGATGCAGCATACCACCGAGACTGTCCTTTAAATGCTGGCACCAGATGATTCACAGCACCAGACATGGCCTCACAGAGCTTTGTGTCGTGATGAAAGCATCTGACTTCTGTCTGAAATAAATCACAGTTCTCTTAAGTGCCTGACAGCACGCTCAGACTCACAATCTCCTGCTTAGATGTGCACATGCTGTGGAATGAGCATTAGGGCTTCAAGTGCCACCAGAATCTCAGGCTTGCTTTCTTTCCACTGATTATCTGTGCCAGAACAGCTTTATGCTGCAAGGTGGAAGAGGAATTCTCAGTTGTGTGAAGCACTTCTATATTTCTGATTCAAGAGATTGCAAAAATACTTTGGTGCAATGGAAAATGCTATGAGAAGGAAGTTTTGCTTTGCATAGGAGTTGCCTTACATGGGAGTTGAGGTCCCATCTAGTCCTGCATGCCATGGCCTGCAGTATGTTTAATTCTGAAATCCAAGAAACCCTGCAGTGAGCAACCATGGAATTAGTTATATGCAGCTGAGAATTTATCTTTATTGAGAAGTTCAATTCTAAAAATTATCCTTTCCAAGTTCTATTATTGTAAATCTTCTGTTAATCTGCATTAGTGCAGATTTAATGCTTTCAGAAGCTGCTCAAAGGAGTGGCACTTTAAAAACTCCCATGATGAATCAATTAGGTAATCACTGTTTTCCTGATAAAAGGGTACACCTGCATGTTGTTTGCCATTACCAAGGGAGAGAGGGGGAACATGGGCCTAGCAACTGAGGTTCTGGGAAACTCTTTAAGTTCTGCAGTGAGCGTCTTTTGGGACTATGGGAAAATTTCTGGGATTTGGATAAACACCGTCATTGCTGTGGCTCAACAAATTACTGCATGTTGCCTGGGTCATGGTTGTTGTCTTGCTGCAGCTGCTCAACTCCCTCTTTACGTAAGTCATGCTACTCTTGTGAGATTTCCTTTCTTGCATGCTAAGCTAAGTCTTACTACTTTGTGTTTGCCAAGAGGCCAGAGCCTTTACAGACCTAGTGCACTCAAACCAGGTGGTGCAGGTGTGACAGCAAATGTGCAGGATTTATTTTTAATTAACATTGTTTATTAATTTTTGGTAGTCAGGACTCTCACCACTGACCATCATTTTTAATAATAGGTTCTTTGCACGGTCTTGAAAAAACATTACATGGATGAGAACAGAGGATCTAGAACATTTAAGAAATAACTAGCAATATACAACAAACATTAAACCATTAGAACTNNTGCAGGCTGCAGAGCCCCAACTCTCTCAGCCTGTCCTCCCAGCAGAGCTGCTGCAGCCCTCTGAGCATCTCCGTGGCCCTCCTGGACCCACTCCAACACTTCCATGTCCTCCCTGTGCTGGGGGCTCCAGAACTGTACACATATATATGTGAATATTTACAGAAATATACAAGGTAATACAGAAACACAATCCCCCTCCCAGAAATCAGAGCTCACAGGAGGGGCTCCCAACTACCCTTCCACCTTCTTTCCACCCCTCTACCTTACCCCAGGGTTTGCCTTAGGTGCAAGGTGAGGTGGTAAACTGAGATGAGGCAGTTTCCAGGTGTACAAACCCGAAGTATCAGGGGTTGTTATTATGGAGCAGGCAGAGCATGGCAGGATACAACAGCAGAGAGCAATGAGGCAGAAGCACTTTGTCTTTACCTGCTCATCTCTTTTTATCAATGTAGGCTGGGACTAATGGTTCTTTGGCCACAGATCAGCCAATCAGAGTGGTAGTTTGCCAAACTTGACCCATATTAGGTAAAGTCAGGACTTACTTTTACCCTTTTAGGGCACAAACAAGTGTATAAACATGTGTGGATACCCAGTTTGGAAGAAGAGAAGGAGAGTTGAAGGTACCAGGTTTTTGCCTTCCTTTCCCACCCTTGCTTCCCCCAACAACAGGAGAGAGGGAGAGCAGAAAACATGTCTGGGCAAGCCAGGACACATTTAAGCAAATTTTGGCCTTCCACGAGAGCAGGATGGCTTCCTGGTACATCAGGCTTCTCTGTGTGCAATGTACTTCTGAACACACTGGCATTTGCTACACCATACAGCTGGAGCCAGATGCAGTGGAGGGCCAGACTGAAAATAAGCCAGGTTTATGCCTCGGCTGCCTGCTGTTTCCTTGCCTGTCTGTATCAGCTGGACTTCATGCTGCACCTGGTGTGCGTTGTAGCCATATTGTTGACCATGAAGCTTGGCTTTGAGGGTGAGTAGTTGCCTGAGATTTCCACTTCTAAGCTGGGAAATGTTACAGATCCTCCTAAACTAGCTGAATTGTGAGGATAAGCACATTAAAAAGTTGTGCTGGTTTGAGGATAATTGGAATATTTTAATGAGAGAGGTTAGATTGTTGTAAAAAGAAAACAATGAAGTCTGTATCATTCTGATTTGGTTTGCTGAGAGGGATAAAAAGCCAAAAAGTAAACAATTTGTCCCACTCTGGTCTGTGATGCAGCTCCTATTTGCTTCCTCTCTCACTCCCCTCTAATATCTCTCCACTAACCTTGGCTAACACATAACAACGTAAGCTTTGCTGGTTGTTTAGTTTGCCTGTTTGGGAAAGTAGAGGGAGAAAGAGAGGGTAGCTTTGAGCCCCTTCTGGACAGTTTTCTTTGTCCAGGAGGGAGTTTGGATTTCTGTATTATTTCTCATTTGTCTATAATTGTAAATATCTGTAAATATATTGTGTATATAGGCTTGTAAATTTTGCCATGTTGTAAATATAGCTTCATCTTACTGCCATCCACTGAGCTGGTCTGGTAAATTTCAATAGTGGGGAGGGAGGAGTTCCTAACCCACAGCAAAAGTCAAGACCATAGAGCTGCTAATTATATTCTGTATTGCTGGGAAAAATGAATCCAAACCTGCTCCTAAGCTCAGGAGCAGGCCAAAGTCACTTCTAGAGTAATTCACTTCAAAAGTAAGGAGTTCTGGGGTTTCCCCTCCCTGATTAAGACTTTGCCTTTCCACAGACACTAACCAACATCAAGCACTGCCTCACAGTCATCATTTTATTCANAATTTCAATAGTGGGGAGGGAGGAGTTCCTAACCCACAGCAAAAGTCAAGACCATAGAGCTGCTAATTATATTCTGTATTGCTGGGAAAAATGAATCCAAACCTGCTCCTAAGCTCAGGAGCAGGCCAAAGTCACTTCTAGAGTAATTCACTTCAAAAGTAAGGAGTTCTGGGGTTTCCCCTCCCTGATTAAGACTTTGCCTTTCCACAGACACTAACCAACATCAAGCACTGCCTCACAGTCATCATTTTATTCAGAATGCTTTGGAACTGCCAGGAAAGGGTGGAGCAGAACTTGGATTTAAGACAGAATTTACTGTACTGGCATCTAATTCAGTGTGTTTTATTGTCAGGTTCACTTGCAGAAAGCCTGGAATTGGGATAAAGAAGCCCTGAACAGTATCCTTGGTAGCTCTTCTGGACGAGGTGCTTGATCTTAGGTGAGTCACATCATATCCTTCTGCCTCTGTGTCCAATAGTTAATAACCTCCCACTGTTGTAAAGTGCTGTGAGACTTTCCAGCCAGTGCTAGGTGTGATTCATTCTCTTTCTAGCAAATATACAATGCACTCTGCTTAGCATCAGAGGTTCTGTAGATCCAGAGTCTTGGCAACCTGCCATTAGAGGTCACTGGTGCTCTTTGTGTGCTTAACGTAAAAATTGCTCAGGCACAGCTATCGCCACTCGACCTTCCAGTTCAACCTGATTTCACAGGTATTTGCATGGGAAGGAATGGGCTGAAGGTAAGTGATGCACAAGCTAGCTGAGATCACGTCTGGGGAAGGCACATGCTGAATAAAGATCACCATTCTCACCTTGGGTTTCCTTAGTGGTACTACAAATAGCAAAAGCAAGCCAGAGAAGATTGCACAGGAGTGTTAAAACCAGGCTTCTCTGAGGTCAGGAGGATGTGAATCTGTTCACTTTGGCATGCAGGTGAAGTTTCAGAGGAGCATTAAACAAAGCCCATGGGAAGAGAGTAGCACAGATGCTCTTCAACCTGGGGCCTCCCACACTAGACATGCTCCTATCTCTTCTGGAGTTGGAGACAAACAGTGGAGTTGTTTGTGATTTGGGTTTTTCACAATCATGCAAGAGGAATGGGAAAGGAACACTTTGGAAACTTCACAATCCAGTAGAATGTAAATACAAGGGAGTGAAACAAAGCAGGGAAGAATTGAAACGTGGTTTAGTTGGGTTGGTGCCCTAAAATTTCAAGTTTTAGAGACTCTTTGTTTCATAGAATGGTAAGGTTGGAAGGACACCTCAAGGATCATCTAGTTCTAACTCCCTGCCATAGGCACGGACACCTCCCACTAGCACAGGTTACTCAAGGCCTCGTCCAACCTGGCCTTGAACCCCTCCAGGGAGGGAGCAGCCACAATCTCCCCGGGCAACCTGTGCCAGTGTCTCACCTCCCTCACTGTAAAGAACTTCCTCCTAACATCTAGTCTAAATCTTCCCTCTGCCAGTTTAAACCCATAAAGAGGTTACAACACATTGATAGGGCCAACTGTTGTTATGGGACCATTTTTTATCTTGCTTGGGTTTTTGTTGGTTGGTTGTTTACAGTAAACTCATCAAAGTTTCCTCTCGACATAATTTCTATTAACATGTGCTTTTAATGTTTTGCACTGTAAGCAAGTATCTTGCTCAAGATCTGTTTCCATCCTGCTAGTACTTAGTAGCCACTTAGTATGGAGGGGACAATACAGGGTAGACTAAACAGGTAAAATAGTGATTTCAGAGTGCAAAGGCTGGCAGGTTTTCAGTTGCTTGAATTTGTTAACAGTATGTGCTGAGCTGAACTACAGAATCATGGAATTACTTTTCAGGTTGGAAAAGACCCCTAGGATCATCAAGTCCAACCACTACAAAGGTGTACAAAGGTCACCCTAAGCACCACATCCAAACAACCTTTAAACACAGACAGGGAAGGTGACTCCACCACCTCCCTGGACAGCCTGTTCCAATGCCTGACCACTCTTGCTGGGAACAAATTCTTCCTCATGTCCAGTCTAAACCTGCCCTGCTGCAGCTTGAGGCCATTCCCTCTTGTTCTATCACTAATGACCTGTGAGCAGAGACCAGCATCAACCACAACCTCCTTTCAGGTAGCTTTAGACAGCCATGAGGTCTCCCCTCAGCCTCCTCTGTTTCACACTAACCATCCCCAGCTCCTTCAGTCACTCCTCATCATATTTATCCTCCAGGCCCTTCCCCAGCTTCATTGCCCTCCTCAGCACTGGCTCCAGCACCTCTACATCTCTCTTGCATTCAGGTGCCCAAAACTGAACACAGTACTCAAGGTGTGGCCTCGCCAGAGCTGAGTCCAAGGGGACAATCCCCTCCCTGCTTCTGCCGGCCACAGCATTTCCAATCCTAACCAGGATGCCTTTGGCTCTCTTGGCCACCTGGGCACACTGCTGGCTCACATTCAGCTGCTTGTCCATTAGAACCTCCAGGTCCCTTTCTGCCAGACAGCTTTCCAGCCACACTGCTCCAAGCCTGGAGCATTGCATTGTGGCTATCCCTTTGGCTGCTTTGGAAAGGTACTTGAGAGCAGAGTAGATTCACTGAATCCATATCATCAGCATCTATGTCAGCTGAACTAGTTCAAAAGAATCATCTGTATCTAGCAGTTCATGGGTAGCTAATAAGTATCAGCCAAGACAGTTCAGTTTCTTGAAGATGTTTAATTTATGATAGTCTTCTCCCAATTTTGTAACAATTGCTTTCTTAATCACTGGACAAAGCCTCATGCCCTGCTCATCCTCCCAAAACTGATTAAGGAGGATTTCCAAGGAGTCTTTTCAAAAGGAAGGAGGCAGAAATCCTATTAGAGGAAGGAAAAGGTAGAGAAAATTTCTACCCTAAAAGGGAAAGTTTCAGCAATGTGTCACTGGACATTACTTTTCTTTCCCTCTTATCAAGGTTTGCTCACAATAAACTCTTCATACTCCATGTTCCATGGCCAAGTGGTGGTGGTGGTCACCTATGTATCTGCTGGAATACAACAGCTGAACATTCATTGGTATTGGCAGCCAAGAGCCACTCACTCCTACCCCAACCCGGGGGAGATGGGGAGGAGGATTAAAACCAAGTAAAACATAGGGGTTGAGAGAAGAAAAGCTGATTTTTTTTTTAAAATTATATATATATATATAAAGCAAACAAACAAACAAACCACCAAAAGCTGTAATTGACACAAGAAGGAAGATAACCAAAAGAGAGGGAAATGAAGGCCAAGGAGGATGCAATTGCTCCACCCACTGAGCAGTGCCAAGCCAGCCCCCAGCAGCAATCCACCCCTCCTGGCCAAGTCCTCATTGTTTATACACTGGACATGACATCCTGTGGTACAGAATATTCCTCTGGCCACTTTGGGTCAGCTGTCCTGACTGTGTTCCTCCCAACTTTGTGGACCCCTCCAGCCTCCTTGCTGGCAGAACATGAGAAGCTGAGAAATCCTTGACTTAATCTAAACCCAACTGCAAAAGTCAGTGCATTATTGGCACTTGTCTCATCCTGAATTGAAAACACAGCACTGTACCAGCTTCTAGGAAGGAAATCAGTTCTATCTCAGATGAAATCAGGCCAGATGGGAAGGTAGAGCCCTTTGTACCCCCTTCCTGACTGAACCCTGAGGGTTTCTGCACTGAGGGAGTGAGAGGTATGGAGAAGAGGCAAGTCTTACAAACGGTACTGTTCCTCTTTCATTCCTCCATTGCAGGTGATGTGTAGGTGTGACCAAGTTTTCAGTCCTTGCATCTTTTGTTTCTATGAGCTTTTTCTTGGATGTTGGGAACATGTTCTTTACCATGAGGGAGGTGGAACACTGGAAGAAGTTGCCCAGAGAGGTGGTTGAGGCCCCATCCCAAGAGATACTCAAGGTGAGGCTTGCCATGGCTCTGGGCAACCTGATCTAGTGGAGGATGCCCCTGCCAGGGGAGGGTTGGACTGGATGACCTTTGGAGGTCCCTTTTAACCCAGATCATTCTGTGATTCTATTCTGTAACAGAAAGAATTTGGGGGGCTTTGTTGTTTTGGGTTTTTTTTTTTTCCTCTTTGCGCTTTAAGTATGCGCAGCATTGCCCAGCTGCCAGCACCACAGAGCAGAACGAATTATCTGCCCTGTCTGTAAAAGGCACAAACCTATACAGTGCAGATGAGACTGAAGTCTCTAATCTTTGCTCTGTTCACATATATCCTATGAGAAGAGACTGAGGGA
>WBNM01024454.1:16994-49820 GCA_013399055.1 Ramphastos sulfuratus | reverse complement strand
TGGCACTGGTGTCCAGGTGGACACTCCTTCCACATCAGAAGAGACAGAATCCAGTCCCCCCTGAACACATTGCTGACTCCTGCTGATGTTTCCAACCCAGGTGTTCAGCCCATTCATCTTTCTGAAGCTTCTACCTCTGGGTAGATCCTAGCCTGTGATCCTGGATGGCTTAGAAGTTTTGATGTCACTCTGACAGGAGGAAGAAATGAATAAGCTTTAGCTGCCAGTAGTCATTTAAGGTCCTAGTGAAAACAGCAGCTGCCATGGAATAAAGACAGTCCTTGTGGTCAGTATGAAACCCCAGGGTGGCTCTTGATGTCTCTGGCAGGTGTTGGGGACCAATCTCACAAAAGAGGTCAACATACAAAATATTTAGTACCTATATGAAGGTTGGGATTTTTTTGGGTTTTGTGGGGGATTTTTTTGTGGGTTTGTTTTGGTTTGTTTTTTTTTTTTTTTGTTTTAAATTTCACATTAGATACTCAAAGAGCCTCTGGGATTTTGGAGCGGCTGCTGTGTGGAGGAAGTTCTTCACCAAGAGAGTCATTCCCCACTGGAATGGGCTGCCCAGGGAGGTGGTGGAGTCACCGTCCCTGGAGGTGTTCAAGGTGGGTTTGGACGTGGCACTTGGTGCCATGGTCTAGTCTTGAGGTCTCTGGTAACGAGTTGGACTTGATGATCTTTGAGGTCCCTTCCAACCTTGCTGGTACTGTGAATTCCAGAGGCAGAAAGACTGCTTTTTGGTCACAGTTAATTGATAAATATGTTGCTTTGTGTTTGTTTTTTGATCCCCTCACAAGGGGTGAAGGACATGAGGCCTTGCTTTTACTACTCCAAAGAATTTTTAAAGCCCTTTGAGATGCTGATGTTCATCTCCAATATTGGCTTGGAAAGTAGAAATACCTGGAGAAGTATTTTTGTGATTTGGCTTAGCTCCTCCTGTAGTGCCCATTTCTGGACTAAATGCTCCAACATATGTGAGTTCCCAGAGGAAACATATGTATATTGAAGGGTTGAATCATCAGGGGACATCTCTGAGATGTTCTACCTCTCAGTATTTAATGACAGGAAAACAGACCAACCTAACCCTCAATGTACCACTGTGTCTAGAAGCCTTACATAAAGACTTTTTAATTCCAATTGAAAGGGAACAAGTGGAACCTTGAAAACAGCGAAGCAGCAAGAGCAAAGACACCTCAAAGTCAGCTGGCACATCCTTTGTCAAATCAACCTTGCAAATATGATGCACAAGCAGAGCCCACCACAACCTTTTTTTTTTTTTTTTTACAGTGAACTGTGATAAACATGTTCAGCACAGGACCTTTTACCCAGTAGGAAATACAAGTAGGAGAAAGAATGTACTTCTCCACTGCTGAACACTAAAAGATCCTTACACAGAAAGTAGATCTGAGCCTGAGTAAGAAGCTGGTTACAATTGCACTGGAGTCAGGAGGACAATTCCAAGTCCATATCTCACAGTGGGTCTGCAGTGCTTCACTGTGCAGCTGAGTCCAAGCCTTTCAGATGCATTAAGATGTGAGTTGCTGGAAGGCTGATGCTCACAAAAGTGAGGTTTGGAATGTTCATTCTCTTCTTTTGATAGTTTAGTTAGCTTTGCTTTTTTTTATGTTGTTTGGGCATTGTTTTGTTGGTTTTATTTGAGGGGGGGTATGAACAATCATGAGGAATTAATTTCTGCTGTATTTCTAGTGTTTGACAGCAAATGATCCTTTAGGGTTTCCCAGTTGACATGCCACAGGAGTGTGAATATATTGGGACAACTAACTTGAAACAATTTTCTGAGGAAAAAATTCATTGGACTCAGTGGGATTCTGTCCAATAATTTTAGTAGGGAAAAAAAAATCTTAATTATTCCAAGGAGATCAGGATTTGGCAGAAGCTATCAAAGGAATGGAATTAAGTGTAAAAGAGGACTTACACTCTGGAAGCATGCTACAAAAATATATGCCAGAACTTGCAGTGAGAACATTTTTTTTTCCCCCAGAGGGACTTCTTGCCCATGTCTGTCTCACCACAGATCCCTAATAGCTCCTCAACCAGGTGCCAGTGAATCCCAGGCTTGTTTAGCATCTGAGATCCAAAGTGACTGCACTGAAGCCACTCACATGGCTATAAAAAATAAGAATATTTACCAAGAGTAAAAAATACTGAGGAAAAAAAAAACCCTGACATTGATTTTCTTTGAAAACCCCTAACTTAGATATTTGGTCTGTGGACTCACAATTAAACAATCACATTTGTAAGGAACATGATGTGTGCTGCTCTCTCGGAGCAGTGAAACCTCAGAAGCATCATTCAGCCTCCACCAGTTCTAAATTCTTCATTCAGGCTTTCGAGGTGCTTCTTTAATCAATCAAGACTGAATTTCACCAGATCTGTCTGATCTGAAGGTGCTCACAGATTCTATTTTAAATTTTTTACTCCTTACTTTCTCTTACGTCAATATCAGTTGGAACCATTTGAGATTTTACTGAAGCATGATGCAAAAAGGGCACTGAGAACTCTGTTCATCATCATCATCCATTGATATTTTTGTTCACTGAGCAGTAAATGAGATTGGTTTATTTTGCCATCCTTTCACTACAGTACTCTCATTCATCTGTGTTCTACTTTATAGTCTTTTCTTGTTCTGTATTATTTTGTGCTTTGGTTTTCTCTTTTCTGTCCCTGGAGGCTTTCTCCCGTAGTTATTTGAAGTCATTTGACCTACTTTCCTATATGCTTCCTTCAATATTTGGGATCACTGAAAAGCTGATGGTGTAGAAAAGTTAATAATTTAAGATACTTTTAGCCTTCTTCCACGTCAGGGTGGTGAGAGCTTGTGTGCTATTAATGCAATTTCCTTTAGGAGCTCTCTGAATTGCAATAGTGCTGAAACACCACCAACAAAATAAGAAACTGACTTAAATAGAAGTCACAGATGAGATTTGGATTGCTGTGATGTGCACCCTGTAGAAGGATGGACACATGTCAGAAGAAAGGATATATTAAAACTCCAGAGCATCGAGGATTTGTTTTGGCAAGGCTGCTGCCATGCAAGCTCAGGCTTCTCACCACGAGTGGCTCCTCTATATATATTTAACAAGTATTTCATTCCTGCTGTTCAGCCTGCCCAGTCCAGCTGGTTTTGAAAGTTTATCTGCTTTACCTACCTGCTTCACATGCACAAGCAGACTGCTTGATACAGAGAAACAATGTTAGGAGGAAGTTTGCAGTGAGGGTGGTGAGACACTGGCACAGGTTGCCCAGGGAGGTTGTGGCTGCTCCCTCCCTGGAGACGTTCAAGGCCAGGTTGGAAGAGGCCTTGAGTGACTTGTACCAGTGGGAGGTGTCCCTGCCTATGGCAGGGATTTGGAACTGAATGATCCTTGAGGTCCCTTCCAACCTTTCCATTCTATAATTCTATAAATGTAGCTGTGCATTGATTGCATTTTGACTGCAGTTACAGTTGCTATTAATAGAGTAACTCAACATCTGAAAGACCATCAGTGTAAACCACTGCACTTGGAATCAGTTTCAGATTCACTGTGATGTTGCTGATATGTTTGCTCATCATGCTGAATTTCCTCATAAATAGAGCATTACAGATAAGAACACAGAGCTGGTGGAGCTAGTCTGGAGGAGGACTGCAAAGATGATCCAAGGCTGGGACACCTCTGCTCTGAGGACAGGCTGTGGGGGTTCAGTCTAGAGAGACCTTAGAGCTGCCTTCTAATACCTAAAAAGGTCCTGCAGGGAGGATGCAGAGGGATTTTCCTAAGGGTGCCTAGAGACAGGACAAGAGGGAATGGTTTGAAGCTGAGAGAAAGTAGGATTAGACTGGAGCTTAGGACAAGAGTGGTGAGACTCTGGAATAGGCTGTGGCTGCCTCCTCCCTGGGGGTGCTCAAAGCCAGGCTGGATGAGGCCTTGAGCAGCTGAGTCTATTTGAGAGAGATCCCTGCCCATGTTGGGGAGGTTGGCTTAGAGGATCCCTGAGGTCCCTTCCAACCTAGAATTCAATGAAATACAGTATGGAGTGTTCTAAGAAGTAGTCATAATAGTATTTAGTATATTCTATTAAAAACCTTTTTAGCATTTCAGTAGTGGTGTCTATGTCCTTTAAAGGAACTCAGGTGATTACACTCATTTTTCTTCAGCTGTTTCTCTGGGTATGACTTCAGACAAAAACTTAATGTGCAAAGTATCCTCTAATCCTTTGTCTTTCATACATTGCATGATCAAAGACACTGTGATACTAATGATGAGAGTAACTTGAGCTCTGCTTTATCTCATTTAAGGAGAGAAAATACCTTTAAAAACATATCTGGTTTCAAAGTCTGAGGAAGATTGAATTCAGTGTCTCTAAAATATCTTGAATTACAAAAGAGAGAGAGAATTCTCCTCACTTGGCTTGAAATTATCATCTGGACCTTGACACTTGATCTTAGCACGGAGGGAAAGGGCTAAATCTCTATTCAAAACCACACTGCCAGAGTCTGTATTTGAGNGCTGTTCAGCCTGCCCAGTCCAGCTGGTTTTGAAAGTTTATCTGCTTTACCTACCTGCTTCACATGCACAAGCAGACTGCTTGATACAGAGAAACAATGTTAGGAGGAAGTTTGCAGTGAGGGTGGTGAGACACTGGCACAGGTTGCCCAGGGAGGTTGTGGCTGCTCCCTCCCTGGAGACGTTCAAGGCCAGGTTGGAAGAGGCCTTGAGTGACTTGTACCAGTGGGAGGTGTCCCTGCCTATGGCAGGGATTTGGAACTGAATGATCCTTGAGGTCCCTTCCAACCTTTCCATTCTATAATTCTATAAATGTAGCTGTGCATTGATTGCATTTTGACTGCAGTTACAGTTGCTATTAATAGAGTAACTCAACATCTGAAAGACCATCAGTGTAAACCACTGCACTTGGAATCAGTTTCAGATTCACTGTGATGTTGCTGATATGTTTGCTCATCATGCTGAATTTCCTCATAAATAGAGCATTACAGATAAGAACACAGAGCTGGTGGAGCTAGTCTGGAGGAGGACTGCAAAGATGATCCAAGGCTGGGACACCTCTGCTCTGAGGACAGGCTGTGGGGGTTCAGTCTAGAGAGACCTTAGAGCTGCCTTCTAATACCTAAAAAGGTCCTGCAGGGAGGATGCAGAGGGATTTTCCTAAGGGTGCCTAGAGACAGGACAAGAGGGAATGGTTTGAAGCTGAGAGAAAGTAGGATTAGACTGGAGCTTAGGACAAGAGTGGTGAGACTCTGGAATAGGCTGTGGCTGCCTCCTCCCTGGGGGTGCTCAAAGCCAGGCTGGATGAGGCCTTGAGCAGCTGAGTCTATTTGAGAGAGATCCCTGCCCATGTTGGGGAGGTTGGCTTAGAGGATCCCTGAGGTCCCTTCCAACCTAGAATTCAATGAAATACAGTATGGAGTGTTCTAAGAAGTAGTCATAATAGTATTTAGTATATTCTATTAAAAACCTTTTTAGCATTTCAGTAGTGGTGTCTATGTCCTTTAAAGGAACTCAGGTGATTACACTCATTTTTCTTCAGCTGTTTCTCTGGGTATGACTTCAGACAAAAACTTAATGTGCAAAGTATCCTCTAATCCTTTGTCTTTCATACATTGCATGATCAAAGACACTGTGATACTAATGATGAGAGTAACTTGAGCTCTGCTTTATCTCATTTAAGGAGAGAAAATACCTTTAAAAACATATCTGGTTTCAAAGTCTGAGGAAGATTGAATTCAGTGTCTCTAAAATATCTTGAATTACAAAAGAGAGAGAGAATTCTCCTCACTTGGCTTGAAATTATCATCTGGACCTTGACACTTGATCTTAGCACGGAGGGAAAGGGCTAAATCTCTATTCAAAACCACACTGCCAGAGTCTGTATTTGAGATGTTTAAAAAAGAATATATAATGCATTTGAGATACTGTCACATGTTTAAAAAAGAATATATAATGCTGGCCAGCTGCCTAAAATTTTAAGTAGTGGTGTGGTAGAAACTTCCCAGACATTTGCAGTTCTTTGGTCTGTATTAAGTAGAAAATCAGATCACACTGATCTCCTTTAACCTTAGGTTTTATTAATGTAGTTTAAAAATTAGAAATAATAATGGGAAAAAATTATGGTCAGACCTTTTCCATGGAGTAGAAATTCAATATAGCACTGTGAGGGGGGAGGGGGAAAAAAAAAAAAGAAAAAAAAAAAAAGAGGAAAAACCACAAGTGCAAATTGAGAGAAATTATGCAGAGTGGCATAACTGATTCCAGGTGTAAGTCACTGAGTAAATGCAGGTGGACAGAAGATGGAATTTGCACAGCACTGTTACCTTTGGGAGGAAAACTAGGAAATGGTTTATTCATATTTAAGTGGAGAAACGAAAATAATTAACCAAATGGAAACAGCCAAAATAAAATACATCAGGACCTAAACCACAAAGGGGTGAGTACCTCATTGCTCCTTCAGGAAGCTGTGCTTAGCATCTAAGTCACTCATCCCAGAGAAAGGGAGATGTGAGTACTAGGCCATACTGCTAAGATTGCTCTACTCTGTGTTCCAATGAGTTTCACATCAGAATATCAGCAGATAAAAACAGGAAGGAGAAGGAAACTGAATCTACAGTAAGAAAACTGTGGTGGTTAGAGGAATCATCCCTTCCTTGTCCATCATGTCACCTGTTGAAACTGGCTCCAAAACTAGAGCCTTGACCTAAAAAAGCAGCATAGGAATGCAGAAGCTGGTTGCTTTTGCACTTGTCTAAGGACACCATTGGTTTCCTGCTGTCATCACCATCCAGTGCTGGCAGTAGTGGTAGAACCACAGCTCACATGTGCATTGGCTCGATGGGAACACTGATTTTCAAGGGAAAATTGCAGAGAGAACGACTTTGGTGAGAGATTCCATTAACAATTACCCTGGGGGGAAAAAAAAAAAACAGATTTAGAAAGCAAAATAATTTCTGAGGCACTTAGGGGATGCTTTGAAACTAGCATGGAAAACTAAGAGTGATTCTTAACTAGAGGTGCCTAAAGAGCTGCTGACATCCCTGAGAAGGGAAACCTTAGGTTTTTCAGGTAATTAAGCCACAGAACTTTCACAACCTTAGCCAGTGTCAGTGGAGACCTCTTGGAAACAACTTTTAATTAAAACAGAAGATTTAATTTAAAACACTGAGTATGTTCCTTTCACAGTGTTTTAATTACACTAGGAGTTAATGCCATTTGGTACACATCACAGTGCAGAGGAGACAGCTGGTCAGACCCTCATGGATCAAGTGCATGGTGACCATTGAAGTGTACTCATGAGATGCATGGAACCAAATCATCTGCAGATTTCTTTCTACAAACACAGACATTGGGACTCTTCCATAAGCCTTCCTGCTGACTTAAGCACTTCTGTGACAACGACTGGTGAGTCACCTCTGTGAATGAACACATGCAGAGGGGAGAAAAAGGATGAGAAGCAAAAGCCATCAGTCTTCATTTAGGTTCCTGCTCCAGTCCTTCACTTCTTGTCTGGGCTGATAATTCCATGCATAGAATCACAGAATCATCACCATCTCACAGAATCACAACCACCACAGCATCAGTAATTGCACGGATAGGATGCAGAGAGGTGTAAGTTAAGACATTGGCCTATGTGAATGATGTTCCCTAACTATCCTGTTACACTCCACAGTATCCCACATGGTAAAACTGAGAGAATCTACAATCCTTTACATGTTGGCATTGCCAACTCTGCTTATTGCTGAAATGAATTGTACAGAGGGTAGGGTAGAGCACAGGATGTGCAGAGTTTTCTTTCAGTGTCAGGACTGTTGGAATAACCAGAGGAATGCATGCCAGATGTTTGCCCAGAATATGAGGTCAATATATCAGGCCAGAATCACCACACTTAGGGTTAAGGACCTCAAGGTCTCCAGTTAAGGACATAAACACCATCTCCAGTTCCAGGTGGAAGGAGCCACTTGCTGTGGCTGCTTGTGGTGATGTTCCCAGAGGAGTGTCAGTCCAGGTCAGGCATGCACTGCTGTGATTATCTTCCCAGGTCTTTCCACCCCTGCAGCAAGGGATCAGATTCCTCTCAGACAAAAACTAAACCAGAAGATGTTCTCCAGAGAAATTTTTAGAGATTTCAGCTCCTAATGGGCCCATAGCTGGCAGAACCAGCCCAGGGAGAGTCTGAACTGCAACCCAAACTGGACTTTGGGGTCTCAGTAAGAAGTGGTTAGCTGTCTAGATCTGCTCTTGGTTTGGTGGACTACTTGCTGGCACTTGTGTGTCACCTTTCTGAACAAGAAAAGCAGGTTTCTAACTAGCAATAAAGTAGCTGAGGGGACTATCCTCTTAGTTTGAGCTTCAAAGTGAGGTATTTCAAGTGACCTAAAGTCACGTGGTTTGCATTTCATACTTTGAAGGAATTTGCAGAGTGTTTTAGTGATCAACCCAAATCAGGAATGCCCTTGACTGTGTCTGGAAACCAGTTTCTGTTGCCTGATGTACAAGATTAGGGATGGAGCATGTCCTGACACCTCTTATAGCAAATACTCCACATCCCTTATGTTACAGAGCTAACTAGAATGCATTTGGATTGCCTGGGGAAGTTCAGTATTGCTGCTGCAGTGCTAACACAGGCCAATTTCAGCTTGGTATCTTCACCAGAGCAACTACAAAGCAGAGAACAGGTCTTACCTTGGTCATCCTTTAAATAGCTCGAATTACACTGCTGCAGTATGAGCTCTGTTGGGTTGCTCATAAATGCAATTTCAAAAGAAAACAGAACACAGAACACTGACCTGGGTTGCTCGATCGTTTGTTTAAATCTCTTCCTCAGGCCCAATGAACTTGCAAGTCTGATATATTATTAACTATTAGATTTATCTTCATGTAATTTTATTCTCTTTCAAATGCATAACCCCTTTAATAATGCATTGTGTGCTTAGGCCCTATTTGTGCAGCATGACTTGTGAAAATGACACCTTTGCAGCATTCACAGGTGCAAATGGATTTCGCTGCCACCCTTAAATATAATTCAGACAACTCCTGGAAAAAAAAAAAAAAAAAACCCAAACCAACAACCCTCTTTAATTATGCATTGCTTTTTAGCTCATTATTTGTTTAAACATTGGCAGGTTTTTTTCAGAGCTGACATTGAACCAGCAGTTTGTGTTCCTGCACCCCAAAGGCACTGGCAAATCCAAACCGCTTGGGAGATTTCTGAACTGCAGGAGAGGACTTTTCTGTGTGCCCTGCAAAGACCTGGACTTTGCTTTTGGCCCCTGCAGTACTAAGCTGTGATCCCTTCAGTACAAGCCCCAGGGAATGTATTGTGAGGTTGAGCAGAAGATGAGAAGCTCCCTGGATATATGAAATAAGTGTGAAAAACAAATGCAAAAAAAAAAATCGGTGAGTTGTTTTTGATAGTAAAATTTGCAAGACTGCAAAACTCTTTTAGGGGTTGATTATAGGAACATTTTCAAAGGCAGCAAGAACAGTCAGTGGCTCAGTTCTGCTTGAAAATGAGTGGGGCTTAGGTACCTGAGTCTACTTCAAGTGCTTCACCAGGGCATATTTTGCAGTTTTCCACCTGTCTGTTAGTTTTGAATTCAAGTTACTCCACTGCATTTATTTCAAACCCTTCTTTCTAGATTGATTTCATAGAATCATAGACTCATAGAATGGTAAGCTTGGAAGGGACCTCAAGGATCATCCAGTTCCAACCTCCTGCCATAGGCAGGGACACCTCCCACTAGCACAGGTCACTCAAGGTCCAACCTGGCCTTGAACACCTCCAGGGAGGATGTGGAGCACAGAAGCACCCAATGTGATCGAAGATCACATTGGGTGCTTCTGTGCTCCACAACCTCCCTGGGCAACCTGTGCCAGTGCCTCACCACCCTCACTGCAAACAACTTCCTCCTAACATCCAGGTTCAATCTACCCTCTGCCACTTCAAACCCATTGCCCCTTGTCCTGTCATTCCAAGCCCTTGTCAATAGTCCTCCCCAGCCTTCCTGTAGCCCCCTTCGGATCCTGGAAGGTCACTCCAAGGTCTTCTGGAAGCCTTCTCCAGGCTGCAGAGCCCCAACTCTCTCAGCCTGTCCTGATATTTCTGAGCTTCTGAGTTGTTGGTTTGTTTGGGTTGGTTTGTTTGTTTAAAAAATACTTTTTTTCCCATTTTAGCTTTTTCCCTGAAGACAAGAAAATTGAAACAAAAAAGAAAAAAAAGAGAGAGGAAATGAAACAAATCAAATGAATAATTTAGAAAACATTTGTTTGTCTCAGTTTTTCTCGCATAATTCAGGGAAGGCTTTCTTGATTTTTCCTGAATTCTCACACTCAGCTGTTAGGTGTTTGGTTGATTGTTTTGGCATATTTTGCAGTTTTCCTCCTGTCTGTCAATTTTCACTGTGTTTGGTTGATTGTTTTGTTTTGCTTTTTCAATTATTCAAAACTGATTTACTCTTCCTGCGGCTCCAAGAGGACTAAAGCAAGATGATGTGAAAGGATGCAGCACAAGAAGTGGAAAACTCACTTGATAGGTCAGCTCATACATTTACCCCTGCTAATGCAGCTGATCAGCCTTGCAAGCCTTTTGGACCTTTGGAAGGCTGCCACAGAGTTTGTTTCTCCTGATGCAGTGCCATAAGTGGTTGGTTCTGGATATCTGTCACACAGAATCTTTCGCCTGCCTCGTGCCACCTGTAATAGAGATCAGTGCATTCATCTCATTGCTTCTGACAGTCTTTGTTTTTTTTAAATGACCTCAACCATCTTTCTGTTTGTCCTCAGTGTGCCTGTTTGCCTGTTTTCTGTCAGCCTGCCATGTCAGAATAGCTAGCAGTGCTAGCACTGCTCAGACACAGAGGCACTGCAAATGAAAAAACTCACATCTGCTACTTAGGCAGCTTTGCTCTCCAACATCAAGCCAAGCAACCTCCTTAGCAGAAATTCTATCAGTACACAAATGGGTGCCTGAAAGGAGTTGTGTGCAGCATCATTCAGTACTTCTGCTCACAAATCTGACCAGTAGCCTCAAAGAACAGATTTCTGCTTGCTTTCAGAACACTCTAAATGCACTTTTGGTGCCATTGGGCATCATATTTTCTTTGCCTGCAAGGAATTTTTAATGACCAAGTAAATATTTGTCTGAACAATGCTGAACCCTGTACATTTGCTCACAGGGTGTCAGGGGGTGGATGGGACCCNATCCTCATAGTCCTCCCCTGGACCCTCTCCAGTTGCTTTCTCTTTACTATTTTACTTACAGAATAACTTGAGTAGGGTACAGAGGTCCCAGAATGAATACCCATGTGCTGTGGATCCGTCCTTAGAATACTCTTCATGGTTGTCTCAAGTGTCTGTACTGTCTGCCATGTGGGCTTCAAAATCATTGCAGTACTACAAGTGAAAGGGGAAAATGTTTTTAAACAGCAGCTCTTGCAGTGTGTGAGTCCAGGCACACTTAGGTACAACTTCTTCCACCTCTGATTTAATTATCTGAACATGAAAGTGTTCAGGGCTGATGTGTGGGAGATCCAGATGGAATTCAGGACATTTAGAATCCCAACAAGAATGTTGAGAAAAATTGCTGAGCAATATCAGTTCATGCTGGTTTACTCTGTCTGTGAAGCCACTAACTTAGGCTCCCCAGGGTCCCCTGGCAATTACCAGACAGCCATAGATAATTTAAGACCATGATCCATTTGACCTACTTTATCTATCTACTGAGAACAAACTGAATTAATGGCCTCAAGCTGAGGCTGGGGAGGGTTAGATTGGACATTAGGATAAAGTTTTTCAGGGAGAGAGTGGTCAGGGACTGGAATGAGCTGCCCAGGGAGGTGGTGGAGTCACCCACCCTGGGTGTGTTTCAGGGTGGTTTGGATGTGGTGCTTAGGGAGATGGTTTAAGGTGAATCTTGTAGAGTAGGGTTCTAGGTTGGGCTTGGTGCTCCTGAGGGGCTTTGCTGGCTTGGGTGTTACTGTGTGATTCTTGAATCATGTCCTAGACTATACCACTAAGAAAAATCTTTTAACATGCTTTAGAAAACACATTCAGCAAATGTTTCTAGCCAGATTCTCTGCCTAAAACTCTTCTTCAGCATGGTACTATGGGAATTTATTTATCTGGGTCTGGATCCACTGAGGAACTTAAAGAAGAAGTGGCCTTTGGCATGCCCTTCTTTCTTCAAATTCCACTTGAGTCTACATTAGTATGGAATAATAATCACTGGCTGGCAAAAGGAGAAGAAGAGAAAATTGGTAGCCAGAAGAGACAGATGGTGTGTAGCTACATAACGTAAAGGCAAGTTATAAGCAAGAAGAGATGTTCACATTCTCATACCCATAGTTAGTCTGGTATATGGTAGTGAAAAAAAAAATCAACAGGAGACACTTCTAGAGTCTCAAATAGTTCATGCTCTGTGGATCAAATTGCCAATCTAGAACACTGGAAACTCTCTTCTAGCTTGAACCCTACCTGACACCCTAAAAAGTCCCTCCCCATTTTTCTTGTAGTCCCCTTCAGATACTGGAAGGCCACAATAAGGTCTCCTGGGAGCCTTCTCTTCTCCAGACTCAACAACCCCAACTCTCTCAGCCTGTCCTCACAGCAGAGCAGCTGCAGCCCTCTGCTCACCCTCGTGGCTCTTCTCTGGGCACTTTCCAGCACCTCCAGATCTTTCCTGTAACAGAGGCTCCAGAACTGGACAGAGTGCTCCAGGTGGACTCTCACAAGTGGGAGAATTGCCTCTCTTGACCTGCTGGCCGCACTTGAGGCAGCCCAGGACAGGGCTGGGGCAGTTGTTAGACAAATGGCAGGTGTGAAAGCTCTGTGGCACTAGCAAGAGGCTTCTTACAGTGGAGGGAGTCCTTTAACTCAATTTTACTTCTGGATGGCAATGAACAGGTTGCTCAAAGACAGTGTCTAAATTTAGCAGTCTTTGTTACAACAGTACTGAGCAGTCACTTCTAATTTATGCAGTCACTAAATCTTAAGTGCTTAGCACTCCTAAAAAGCAAACTTCTGTTTCGGTGTCTTTGTACTTCCACAACATTGGCTTAGGTTGCTCTGGGATGTTTTAAGCACAAGGGCAATGCTGAGGGTGTAAAAGGATGTAGGTTTTTTTCTGTTGGTTTAGTTAATCTCCCATATATTTCAGGTTTTAAAATCAGGTCTTGGGGAAATATAATTTTGCTTTTGCAAGAAATAATCCCCTTCATGAATTATTGACAGACTTTAGTGCATAAAAGCAAGGCGCTCAAGGTTCTTTGCAGGGAGTATTACTCATAAATTAGGAAAGTTGCCAAAGATTGGGATAAACTCAAGAATCCAACTATAAATCTCTAAGGTCAGGTATAGGGAGTGTTTTATTTTGAACATGAGTCAGTTTCTCTGTGTTTCTCTGTTCTTCAGCTCTTTAAAGCCCAAGCTATCAGCAGTTCAAAATATGTCTAATGTAGACTTAAACCTTCTCTATTTAGAAGGTGTAAGAGAATATTTCCTGAGCTGTTTGAACTGTTGATACTCTAAAGCAAATAATAGAATTTACATTCTTGCTCTTGTATAGAACAACTGTTAGGTGTTAAATTACCCTCAGGCATTTTTGCTTTAACAATACAATTAATAGTCCATTTTTTTATCCCTCTGCCAAGATAAGTTCTTTACTCCTGAGAAATATAGGCAGAGATGTTGCCAATGTTCCTCCCTTCACATGAATATGCATCTAGATAATTCATAAAGTCAAGCTGGAGTGCAGAAGAAAGATGGAGTGCAAAGTTGCTAATGCCTCACTTTCAAAGAGGAAGGTAGAGGCTGTAGGTCTGGCAGCCTCTTCTTCATTCCCCACAAGGCAAGTGGCTCAAGATGGGCTTCATGACAAATTGCTGCAGGCACATTCCCAGTCTCTCAGATGGGATTGTTTGCACAGTGCTTCATGTGTGTACTACTGGGAACTTCATCATAGAATGGAAAGGTTGGAAGGGACCTCAAAGCTCATCCAGTTCCAACCCCCTGCCATAGGCAGGGACACCTCCTACTAGTACAGGTCACTCAAGGACTCGTCCAACCTGGCCTTGAACACCTCCAGGGAGGTTGGGGAGAACAGAATCACCCAATGTGATTTTTGATCATATTAGGTGCTTCTGTGCTCCCCACCCTCCCTAGGCAACCTGTGCCAGTGTCTCATCACTCTCACTGCAAAGAACTTTCTCCTAACATCCACTTTCAATCTCCCCTCTGCCACTTCAAACCCATTGCCCCTTGTCCTGTCATTACAAGACCTTGTCAGTAGTCCCTCCTCAGCCTTCCTGTAGCCCCCTTCAGATCCTGGAAGGCCACTCCAAGGTCTCCTGGAAGCCTTCTCTTCTGCAGGCTGCAGAGCCCCAACTCTCTCAGCCTGTCCTCACAGCAGAGCTGCTGCAGCCCTCTCAGCATCTTCGTGGCCTCCTTTGGACTGGCTCCAACAGTTCCATGTCCTTCCTGTGCTGGGGGCTCCAGAACTGCACACAGGACTGCAGGTGGGGTCTGAGGAGAGCAGAGCAAAGGGGCACAATCCCCTCCCTTGCCCTGCTGCCCACACTGCTCTTGCTGCAGCCCAGCACACAGTTGCTGTCTGGGCTGCATGAACACTGCAGCCTCATCTTGAGCTTTTCATCACCCCAGACCCCCAGGGCCTGTTCCTCAGGGCTGCTCTCAGCCATTCCCCACTCAGCCTGGAGCTGTGCTTGGCATTGTGCCTGCCCAGGTGCAGGACCTTACACTTGGCCTTGTTGAATGTCATGAGGTTGGCCTGGGCACAGCTCTGCAGCTTGTCCAGGTCCCTCTGGATGGATCCCTGCAAGTTGACTGTAGGAAGTCGACTGTGCCACACAGCTTGGTGCCATCTGCAGCCTTTCTGGGGCTGCACTGATTTCTCTGTCCATATCATTTATCCATATCATACCATCAAACTATTTGGAGGTTTATATCCAAATCTAATGTTAACAAACTGTTTCCTAAATAGTACTTATGGAAAAGTCTACAGGGTAGATAGAAAAAGTTTTATGTCATGTCCAAGACCTCCTTCTGCATTAATCCCTTTAATTCAAATAGCTTTTATGGTAAGATAGCAATAATAGTAAGGATAATAATAATGATAATAATGAGGAGGATTATGGTAGTAATAATAATAGTAATAATAATAATAATAACAACAACAACAACAATAGAGAAGAACATTAATGTTTTTCAAGTAAAAGTGATGTAGGTTTATTCCTTGCCTACATGTGTGCTCAGGTACAGATGGAAGTTGATCTCCTGAATATTTCATTAAGGTGCTGACAGCTGAGCATCAGAGATACAACCACTGAGATTATAATGTATGAAACGTGCCCACAGAAAGTAAATAGCAGACTACTCCATCTTTTTCATTGTTTTCAGTCCCTTTCCTCTTTCTCTTTTAACTGTAGACAGGGCAAGAATAAACAAAAGTGTCTGACACCTGTTTCTGCAAAGAAAATGCAGGAGTTGAGGTTGTGATTGTTCTGCGAGTGCCATTATTCGTACAGCACTGCCTCTTCACTTGAGGAAAAGGCTTGAATTCAAGAGTTAAACACAAATAAATCCAGTCTGTGTGAAAACTGACTCCAGGAGTCTTTGTTGACTGCTTCTGAGCTTTAAAAAGCATCATCTAGAAAAAAAAAGGATCCGTAGGGCGACACAGAATGGAGACAAATGTACAACTGCACACACCAAAAGCACTTCCTTGCAGGCATCACCATCAAAGAGCTGGTAAATAACTGGTGAGTCATTTCTCTAGAGCAGGCATTATTAGAGCATGAGCATTACTTAGAGAGTATTAATGAAAAAAGATAATTCTTCTTCTTTAAGTAATATTGTAACCCTCTGCTGCCATAAATAGGGTTCTCTATTTTAGTACACCAGCCAGCAGCTAAGATAACAAGGTGGGGAATCAGGCCTAGTTCATATATTTTACAAACTGTGCCTAGTGTGTCTATGATTAATTGATAGGAAAAGGGCTATATTTACAGCTAAGTATTTTGACAATGAATAATTTATCCAGGTTTGCTTTTTAGCATATTGGTAGAGCAAAGCTTCATTGCACGTACTGCACAATAAATTCTCTCTGAAGCAATTCCTGAGACCAAAAAAATTACAAACATAAAAAAAAAAAAAAAAAGATCAATTGCTCATTTCCATTTAAAGCTTGGAGTGGAGCTATATATAGTAGATTTAGGATGTATTCCTAATAGATGTGGTTCTCCAGGAATGATACAGATTCTGTTATCCCCAGCAAGAAAAAAAAATAATTTCCCTAGAAGAAGTTTTTTTGTGCTAATTTACCCCTTAGAATATTCCTTATTTCTGTGAAAATAGTTCTTTGTGTGGAAACACAGAAGAGTAAATTAAACCTGGCACGATGATTTAAAGCAGATATCCTCTAAAGAGATCAAAGATAAGTTTTCTTAATTTGCAAGCCTTCCAGTTGTGAGTCATGTCCTGTTATGGTTATTATATTTATGAGGCCTAAATGACTGCTCCAATAAATAACAGATCTCTGGCAATCCAAAACTCGTGAAGAGAATGCTACTGAAAACCTTCAAAACAGAGTGAGCTGACAGGAAAATACTTCATTTAGTTTACTCAGCAGTATTTAGTAGTGACAGTGATGTGCACAAAACGCAGTGCTGATTTCACCTTCACTGTGGCAAAGGGGATCTAGAATTTCATTGATCTGAAGAGATGCCAAAGGACTGACAATGAATCCTGGAGTGGCTCAGGTTGGAAGGGACCTCAGAGCTCATCTCCTCCACCCTCCCCGTCATGCCCAAGGACACCTCTCAACTAGACTCACCTGCTCAAGGTCTCATCCAGCCTGGCCTGCAGCCCCCCCAGGCAGGAGGTAGCCACAGCCTCCCTGGGCAGCCTATTCCAGAGTCTCACCAGCCTTGTATTGCAGAACCTCTTCCTAAGATCCAGTTTCAACCTATTCTCCCTTCAAACCATTCCTCCTTGCCCTGTTGCTAGATGCCCTTATGTAAAGTCTCTCTTCATGTTACAGACCATTCTTGGATGTGACACAGGTAAATAAAGAGACAAGCAAAGTGACCCCTTTGTGTATGTGATTTGGTTACCTGGCTCAGAATATAAATCACTGATCAAAACAATGTACTGTGGTTCAATGCAGAACTGTTGTACAGCAACCACAGAGACAATAGCAGAAAATTATTTCTCATCCAAAGCTCTTTTTGCTTTAATCTGAATTGACAGTGAATTATATCCCTGGAGAGCTGAAGCACGAGGCTGTAAGTGGAGACAGCACAATTGCATTATTGCTGACAGAAATGCCAGCTTATAGATATCGACAAGGAGGAGAAACTCTTTGAGGTTTCTGTAGGGGTTAAGCAGTGTAGATTTAGATTTTGATAGTGGCTTCCTCTCTTTTTTCTTCTTCTCTCCATCTCTCTCTTTTTTTTTTTTCTTCTAGTGAAAATACTAAGAAAGTAATTGCTGTGTCACATATTTCTCCACCTGAAAAGACAGAAAAACAGATTACTCTCCTCTGAATTTTCCACTAAGGTAGACTGCCAGAACTTTGTGCACGTCTAAGTCTCTGCCATACTTGTCCATCAATTTCCACCATTCAGTGGCAGACTCTTTGAAGAAACTCACAGTCCCTTGTCTGGTTTCTCACTGTCTTTGCAGAGTGGTCAATCAGTTGTGCAGCCTGAATTTTGTTGTGTGGTTCTGCCGTTCTCTTTGTGGCAATGGCATTGTATTTTTTGTGCATGGTCGTTTCCAGGTTTGCACTACCTGGTAAATGAGGAAGTTTTCCCATGCCTGCATGGTTAGCTGCATATGCAAGTGCTGTGGTGGTGAGAGGATTCAGTAATTCAACCCATGAACGAGACAGGAAAATACAAGGCATTCTTTCTAAGCTTGTTTATTGCAAAGAAAACACAAGGAGAAAGAATTATGCCTAGCAAAGGCAATTTCCCAGCTGTTGTGCCATACATTTAAAAGACAGAGGTGCTAGTCTATTTAAAATTCTTCTGACAGGTGTGATGAAGGCATCAGCTGGCAGCCCTGGGCTGGCGATCAATACTACCCAGGAGCTTACTCTGCAATCAGTAGAGCCCAGCAGTCCTAATTGCAGACAGCAGATCCTGTGTGGCCAAGGGGAAAGGCTGATTCCTTCTTGCCTCCTACACCTTTTGGCCCTTTATTGCAATGGAGTAACCCAAGCTTGACTTTTACCCAGGGTCCCTACATCTGCAGCCTTCATCAGTGCAGCATTTCGTGACACAAACTCATTAGGGAGTGTTGAAGTTGCTCTTACTAAACAATTTGGTTTATTACTGTATTCAAAACACAGGGAAGTTTGAATCTTGATGCAAGTCCAGTACTGTGGTAACCCTGAGCAAAGCACAAGGTCTGCCCCAGCATGAAGGTTAGGGGATTTGTATTGTCTTATGTTTAGGCATTTAGACCCAGCTTGAATTTGGAAGGCAGACAGTTTGACCATCTTACTACATGGGTAACCTTCCTGTTGTGGGGGTGTCAACGACTGCCACGGCCAATCTCCCTCTTCTTTTGGCATGTTAGCTAAGGAAGAGATTGTCTGCTGCAGAACTGGGCAGTCACTTTTTGCTGGAAGAAATCCACCACAATGCCTTGTCCAGTGCTGCACTCCTTGGCTGCTGTCATTGTGAGTAGCCTCACACACCGTCTGCAAGGAAGCTCCCTCCCATCCTCACGTCCTACACTCAGGGAAAATGGAAATCTGAATGAAGCAGTTGTGTGATGATATGGGGCAAAACTTCACTTCCTTAAATTAGAAGCCTCTGCTACCTGAGAAAAAGGAGATTTGTGCCCCAATAAGCCATTCACAGCACCACCTTCACAAAAGCCAAATCCTGACAGTACTGAAGCACTCTCAGCCTGTTTGCTTCACAGGAGGAGAAGAAATGTGATGCTCTCTTAAATCCTCTCCTAAATGAGAGGAAGCTCAACAGGCTCTCCAACTCAGCTCAACTCAACTTGTAAGCTGGCATACTTGTGGGTTCCCTGGTTTGGGTCACACTGCTTTACCTGAGCTTGCCTAACACATTTGTTAAGTGGTACCTGCTGAGGTGCTTGGCATAAGAACTTCAGTGATTTAAAACTTTAAAACTTAATGATGCCTTTATTTTCTTTTTCCTAGGAGAAGTGTTATTCCACTCAGTGCACTATTTATTTTTTATTTCAAATGGGAGTAATTCCTGGATGATGTTAAAAGAAAAAAAAATCATAAAGGAGAGAATTTTTTAGTGCTATTTCACTCAATGCACTATTTATTATTTTTTAAAATTTTATTTCAAAATGGAGTAGTTTCTGGATGATGTTAACAGGAAAAAAAATCATAAAGGAGAGAATTTTTTAGTGTTTTTCCACTCAGTGCACTATTAACTATTTTTTAAAATTTTATTTCAAAATGGAGTAGTTTCTGGATGATGTTAAAAGAAAAAAAAATCATAAACGAGAGAATTTTTTAGTGTTATTCCACTTGATGCACTATTAATTATTTTTTTAATTTTTATTTCAAAGTGGAGTAGTTTCTGGCTGATGTTAACAGGAAAAAAAATCATAAAGGAGAGAATTTTTTAGTGTTATTCCACTCGATGCACTATTAATTGTTTTTTTTAAATTTATTTCAAAATGGAGTAGTTTCTGGATGATGTTAAAAGGAAAAATATAAAGGAGAGAATTTTTTTTTTCCGACTCCACATTTCTTAAAAACAGCCAAAAAGATTTTTCTTTCCCTTCTAACCTTCCATAAAGAATATATTTGGGGTCAATAAAGTAAGGAAACTCTTAGCCACAAAGGGCACATTTTCATAAAATCATGAACAAATGAAAATGGAAGGCTGGGTAGAAATGTTACAGGCATAAGATTTGTATAACTATTGATGGCATAAATGCCATTATACTTCCACTAAATAGGATTTCAAATATTAGTTGCTGGCCTACTGGGTTAAATATTTGTTTTCCAGGAGTCCCATCTGTTTCGAGCTACCAGCCAGAAGAGCTGAATAATAAAATGTACAATATACACAGTCACAAGGTACAGAACAATATTTTTCAGGATGTTTGCACTTCTGTTAACAAGAAGAGACAAACAGAGCCACCACCGGCCAATGCACTCTTAACTGGGGGAACTTTTATCCAACAATCTGCTATCTCTGCTGTCTTCAACAACTATATAAAGCTGTGTTTACATGTTGCCTTCCCTTGCCAGCTTTTAAATGGCCAAATCTTTGTGTTGTTTCTTTTTTTTTTTTCTTTTCTTCTTGTTGTGACTGAGGTGTTGCAGTAAATAATAAATGATAATGCCGAGGGAAAGAAAAAACAAAGGAAAAAACAAAAGGAAAAAAAGATGAAAAAAAAAGAAAAAAAAAAAAAAAGACCTCCCTAGACCTACTGGCCACAAGGGCACATTGCTGTCCCATGAAGAACTTATCACAGAATGGTAAGGTTGGAAGGGACATCAAAGATCATCCAATTCCAACCCCCTGCCATAGGCAGGGACACCTCCCACTAGTACAGGTCACTCAAGGCCTCATCCAACCTGGCCTTGAACACCTCCAGGGAGATTGTGATCTTTGATCACATTCTGTGCTTCTGTGCTCCACAACCTCCCTGGGCAACCTGTGCCAGTATCTCACCACCCTCACTGCAAACAACTTCTTCCTAACACCCAGTTTCAATCTCCCCTCTGCCAGTTTAAACCCACTTGCTGCCCACCAGCACTCCAGGATCTGTTTCCATGGAGTTGTTTTCCAGCAGGACAACCTCTAGTTACTGGTGCCTGGTGGTGTTCCTGCCCAGATGCAGGACTCTGCACTTATCCTTAACCTACATCCTTCAGGTGTTAAGCACTTCTAAGGCCAAATTTAGAAACACACAAATAAATAAATAAATAGATTTCTTTCTGCTTCAATCCCTGTATCTTCTCCCTTGTTAAATACTGGCATCTGAGTAATCATGGAATGGGATTTAACTAAGAAAACTCCTTTGGCACTTCACACACAAAGGAAAAAAAAGGGGGAATAAAATAAAAAGAGAAAGGAGTAAAAAGAAAAAAAAAGGAGGAAAAAGAAAAAAAGAAGGAAAAAAAGAAAAAAAAAAGAAGAAAAAAAAAAAAAAAAAAAAAAAAAAAAAAAAAAAAAAAAAAAAAAAAAAAAAAAAAAAAAAGAAACTATAGCCTGAAAACCAAAGATCTATTCCTATCTGCTCTGTAATGAAATAGCATTTTCTTAGATTGCATGCCACAGAGCAGAACTGCTTTAATAGAGTCTACAGTGAATCCAATAACCTCTGATATAAGGAAAATTCCTAGGTTTACTCTGTATTTTGGAGGTTATTTTGTTTTGAGTCTGAGCTATTACAGAACTCATGTTTTCTGGCAACCTGTGTGCAGCCTGTAAATCCCAGAATATTACAGCACTTTCAGAAAATAATTGTTCTGCATGCAAGTCATAATCCAGTAGCTGTGTGAGATGAAGGTAGGGCTGCAGCCTGCACGTGGCACGACCTGGAGGCTGCTCTCATGGGTTTTCCATCATTTATATTCCTGAAGGTTTGGAAAATGCTGGCAGAAAGCAAAGGGCAATGCAGAGCTCCAAAGCAAATCTATTTGCATTTACACATGCACCCATGTGATGCCACTTTTCACACTGTTCAATGTCAAGGGATCACAGAGAAGAAAAGACCTCTTGGAGCAGACTCTCTAAATAGATTGCTTCCAGTTTAGAAATAGTGACAAAACCACAATTTATAGTAACATCCTGTATGAAGCACACTTATTTCCAGTTCCTCCAACCTCAGTGCACTGCAGGTGTGAAGTAACCTATGGTTACATTTCCCAATGATGCCTAAAGGGAGTGATAGTTTTTCTTTAAGATCACTTTTTAGAAGCATATTTCTCCTTTTGTCATATTTTCCTTCTTTATCAACATCATTCTATATAATCATAGATTCTTTTTTTGGTTGGAAAAGACTTTTAAGATCATAGAGTCCAAGCATCTTCTAACTCTCAAGCCTGGTGCTAAACCGTGTCCCTTAGTGCCACATCTCTGCTGCTTTGAAACACCTCCTGGGGATTCCACAGCTTCCCTGGGGAGCCTATTTCAGTCTTTGGGAATATTTTCAGTGCAGAAGTTTCTTCTAATTTCCCATATAAGTCTCTCCTGGTGCAACTTGAGGCCATTGCCTCCTGCCTTATTACTGGTTACATTGCAGAAGAGACCAATGCCCGCCTTGCCACAAGTGCCTTTCGGGGGCTTGTGGAGAGTGAGAAAGTCTTCCTTGGATCCCCTTTTTCTCCAGACTAAACAACCCCAGTTCCTCAGCAGCAATTCATAAGACCTGTTCAAATCTTTCACCAGCTTTGTTGCCCTTCTCTGGGCACGCTCCAGAACCTCAGTGTCTTTCTTGTAGTGAGAAGGCCCCAAAGTGAACACAGCATTCGAGGTGCAGCTTCGGCAGTGCCGAGCAAGGGGGACAATAATTTCCCTGCCGCTGCTGGTCGCACACTGTTACTGACATCCCAGATTCCGCTGCTTTAGTCATTTTGAGTCATAGTCACAAACTGTACTGTCTGCTGTACTTTGGCAGCAAGCCTGCATCTGGGTTTCCATAGTGATCCACCAAACAGTGCTTTTTCTGCTCCCCTCCAGAGCGCAGAGCGATGAAGGCATCGGTGCGGGAGGGCAGCTCCGCTCCATTCACACACTCACACGTGTGGCCTCCTGGGTTTACTCCTCTGGGCTGTCCAACAGCCAAACTTTTGTGGCCCCAAGGGCACTCTCCAGCCTTCTAGGAAGCAGACAGAGCATCACAGCATGGGTTTTGTCTGCCCCTTTTAGCCGTGGGACATTTTCAATGTGTGAAACTGAGAAGTGGATACGGGGAAGGGAAATGGGAAAGGAAAAAAAGTCAAAAAGGAAAGAAAGGAAGGGGAAGAGGAAAAGGAAAAGGAAAAATGAGCTTAGAGAAGCAATCTGCTTTGCTGTTTCTAAACCAGTCATGGAGAAAAGCTCCATTCCATTGGTATCTGCTGGTTTGTAAATAATTCTAGTTACAGGGCTGTAGAAGCAGCATAGACTTTTTGAATCCTTGGAGCAAACCCATGTTTAAAGCCAGTGATTTGATCAAGAAATACCACAGAATATGTCACAATCTAATCTCTCAGGCAGTTGATGCCACACATGAACAACAGAGAAGAATGCATCCAAATCTTTGAGCTATGTCAGCATAGCAAGCATTTGATCATAACAGCTGCAGCTGCCCTGTCTGCCAACAGGACATTCCTATGGCTGTCTAGATCAGCACAGGCCATTTCCTGCAGGAATATTTAATTCTATAACTAAATCAGGCAGAAAAACACCTGGAACAGAGTTGAAGGACATAGGGACAGGATTATTTCAAAGCACCTTTTACTCCATAGCACACTGGATGGTAGCTTGGTAATGGAGCTTTCTGGTGCAGTGTAACCTGCCAGAGGAAATGCAATGGCTCCGTGAATGGGAAGTGTAACTTCTATAGCTGTGCACAGGGGTAACTGGAGATTCCAGCTGGGAAGGCTGGAGAGCTGATAGCCACAGTACTGCAAGAAGGAAGGTGAGGTCATTATTCTGCATGAAGAGCAATATGCCAGATGCAAGTAGAAAGCAAACTTGATTCTCCCAAAGCATCTTAACTCATTGGCCTGGAGGAGACAGAGGATTGCAGTGCAGAACAGAGCTGTTTCCATTTTCAGCTCGACAGCACTGTCAGAACAGAGCATGAGGAGAGGGAGGAATGAGAGGATCTCCCTGCAGTTGGTTGTGGCCACACTCTCTCTACCAGTGATTTCTCCTCAGTTCATAAAGAAAGAGCAATTTGATTTGTCCGTGAAAAGCACTGGGGTGCACCAAATGCCATCAGTTGTTTAAATGTGTCTGCAGATGAGTGCAGGTCTGGAGCTTGACATGAAGTCCCTGGCGACTCCCATCCCTGCTTCTGCTTTGTAGGCTTCCAAGCCAAAATTGCTCTGTGTCCATTTCCAGTAGCAGGGCTTTAGCCCAGTCTCCATGTGAGTAGCAAGGCACAGTGGGTCAGGCTCCAGAATGTGGTTAAATTGTATGATTATATTTTAATTATTTTTTCCAAAGGAGACAAATCTTGAGGCAGTAGCTTGAGCTTGAAACCCCCAATCTAAATCAGGATCATTTGCATTACAACAGTGGTCTCATACTACCATTGAACTCATTTGGGGGTTAGAGAGACATTTAGCTCATTCTCTCTGTTTTCTCCTTGCCTAACTGGTCAGTTCTTCAAAAAATATCCCCTCTAACCTTAGGAATTGTGGATTCTTCCTTCCCTCATGCCAGTCACTTGCTTTTCTTATTTCTCTCCCCTTCCTGCCTTACTCTTTAGACTTTCCTGTTTTCCAGTAAGGATAATTACTCTGCATTTTCATCTTCTTTCTTTTATAACTCGGGCAGGGTCAACTGTTTTTCTGTACTGAATAATTCAAGCTCTGCAGCTCCATCTTTGAACTGCTCTCTGCATCCATTCCCCTATGTAGCTATGAAGCATCACTCGATATGCTTTTGCATATTCCGTCCTCCAGTACTTCCTTGCTCCTCGAGGCTCCATTAGGAAATGGTTTCTGTGATCTTACAAAAGGATTGATCACTCAGCACTGCCCTGTTTGACTATGCCCTTTTAGAGATGGTGCTGCTTTTGAAGAGATGCAAGAGGCAGTGTGGGCAGCTACAGCTACTGCTAGAACTGCCACCTGCATTCCCTGAGTGCTGGCACACCTGCCCTGCCTGGGACCAGCTGAAAACACAGACTATTAGAGGCAATTCAAGCAGTGCATGTGTTTAATATTAGACACTTCCATAGGAAAGCCTGCCAATCACATTGATTGGTGTCAAATTAAGTGCAACAAGATTCCCTCCCCCCTCCAATCCCCTTTTTTCTTTTTTTAATTTTTTTTTTTTCTTTTCAATCCATGTGGGTAGCTCAGAGGCAGGAAATTAAACAAACCTTTTTCAATAATCACCTTGGCTGAAACTAAATTGTGGTCTTAATAATCAGAGAATGACAATCATGTTTTAAAAAGCTGTCCCTCAGGTAAGGAATGCTTGCCAAAATTAAACTCTCATAAAAGCAACAATAAGAGAGGCAGCTTATAGCAGGCATGATCTTGATTTTAGGCACAATGCTCTAAAATGAGGTGATAATTCCATACCTCCATTGGGTTCCCATGAAATTTCTCATCACCTTACACTATCAGTTGATTATTGTTAGAGTTCTCCTGTGAAGCAGAGAAATACTACTCTAAGATACATATGCATCCTAATTTTATATGTTTCACAAGTCTATCAAGTCCCCACTTCACTGCCAAGTTCTTTAAAACACACTTTTTAAATTAAAAATGTTCCTTCCTGTGGGCTGTTATTTTAAACAAGGGCAGATCCAGCAGCAGCATTGTGCATGTTTTGTGCCAAATTACCAAGGACTTAAACCACAAAGACACATTTATAGGTCTGCAACACAGAGCTTTTGTGACCCTCTGTGAAGGTGAAGACAAAGACATTTCAACTTTGAAATACAGTACTGTCAGCATCACCACTGAGAAGTGTTATGGGTGGCTGCAATTCTCCTTGCCCTTCTCTGTAGTATCCAGTTCAGGGTTTTGCTGCTGCATGTCTGCTGGGCAGGTATTAGTGCATCACCTGTATCAGCTGGGAGGGTTGGTGGAGTCCCCACTTACAGTGATGGAGTGCTCAGAGGAATCAGTCTGGTGAGAAGGTGGCTCCCAAGTAATCTTATTGTGGCCTTTCAGTATCTTAAGGAGGCTACAAGAAAGCTGGGGAGGGACTTTTTAGGCTCTCGGGTAATGATAGGACTGGGGGGAATGGAACAAAGCTGGAAATGGGGAGATTCAGACTGGATGTTAGGAAGAAGTTGTTCAGCATGAGGGTGGTGAGAGCCTGGCAGGGGTTGCCCAGGGAGGTGGTGGAAGCCTCATGCCTGGAGGTGTTTAAGGCCAGGCTGGATGAGGCTGTGGGCAGCCTGATCTAGTGGGAGGTGTCCCTGGGCATGGCAGGGGGGTTGGAACTGGCTGCTCCTTGTGGTCCCTTCCAAACCTGGCTGACTCTATGATTCTGTGATGCTGTGATTCTATGATTCTATGACTCTATGATTTTGTGACTCTATGATTCTATGATCTCCTCATATCCAATTCACTGGGATGTAGAACAGCAACACTTCCCACAGCCACTCTTGTTAAGGTGGCAGAAGAGGGAAGCCAAATCACAGCTAAATAAAATATGCTCCAGTAAGAAATAGTAAAACATGTTCTGATAGAGCTCACCTTTCCAGAAAATAATGTAAGTGGCAGAACTTTGATGTGTTCCCGATAAATAGAAGTGACCCATGTCCAGCTTCCATTTAAAAGTAAATCTAAGAGGGGACAGCAAAATACAAGAAATTCATCACAACTACCTGAAGGGACATTGTGGAGAGGCTGCTGCTGGGCTCTGCTCACAGGTAACTGGAGACAGAACAAGGGGGAATGGCCTCAAGCTGAGGCTGGGGAGGTTTAGATTGGACATTAGGAAAATGTTTTTCACAGAGAGAGTGGTCAGGGACTGGAATGAGCTGCCCAGGGAGGTGGTGGAGTCACCCAGCCTGGCTGTGTTTCAGGGTGCTTGGGGCTGTGGTTTAAGGTGAGTCTTGTAGAGCAGGGTTCTAGGTTGGTGATCCCGAGGGCCTTTGCCAGCCTGCATATTTCTGTGATTTTGTGACTCTGTGTGATTTCCTGAAGGTGTAAAGCTAAGGGTTAGGCTTAGGTTTAGACTTAGTCTCAGGTTCAGGGTTAGTGCTCAGGTTAGGATTTCCTGAAGGCATAGAGCTAAAGAATCAAGAGATGCCTCAAAGTGTTTGTGTTGACTTTCACAGGACATAGCACTTTATTGGCAGTCCTGACAATCTTCTGCAGACCCAGATTCTGGCAGCATGAAATTAGAGATGAAATTCAGCTTTTATTTTTTAATGACAGTTTTGACAGACAGAGTGTTTGCAAACAAATCCAAGTGGCAAATGCAAACACAACAAAACGAACTGGGGAAGAAACAAACATCTCAAGAAGAAAACAACAAAGCCACTCCTCAAACAAAACTCAGAATGCATTGGGGAGGGGGGCAGGAGGGATTAGAGTTGCATTTGATTTAGTTGATCCCATTTGTAAAGGCCTGTCAGGACATAGAAGAACACTTTCAGTTTGCAAGTCTGTGGCTTGAAAAATATCTTTAATATTGTGTTTTGCTTTATTCCCATTCTTATTTTGAAGTATACATTTCATTTTATTGATGTGCTTAAGGTATTTAGTATATCTCCCAACCTTTCCTCTTCTAAGCAGTTTTGATTTTTTATTGCCTTCTTACATTTTTATTGATTTCCCTGCTCCTCTGTTGGTATTTTTTTCCCCTCTCAGTTTATGGATGACTCTTTGTTCACATGACATTGGTTTATAAAGCAAAAGAGATGAGAGGTGATAACAGGGCTTTGCAGTGGTCACCTCCTCTAAGCTCCTTCCCTATCTGCACAAATAGATCACTGGCAACATATTGACTGAAGTGTTTAAGCTTCAGGAGTTTTATCTTGCACCACTGACATTAATGGAAGTTTGCAAGTGACACAGTAGATAGTGAATAAGAGTTTGGATTGGTGCTGTATCGCACTAATCTAAAGTGGGCTTCAATTTCTGCTCTAATATGATTTTTTACTACGTTTTCCAAGTATTGAAATACCAATATTAACATTTCTGTGAGCACCTGCTTGATTTGCATGTTCAATTTGAACTCCAGGTGTACCCCTGAGAATAAGACCCGAGATAAGCTTTTAAGTGCCTGCTCGTGCTTTGGTTTCCAGTTCTTGCATTCCTACCTAACCAGAATGTGGGCTAAAAACCTGCCACTCACCTCAAGTACCACTGGAGATAAACAAAGGCTTTCAGGATACTCATACTGCACATCCAGCAAGCAGACAGGATATGGCTAGGATCATAGAATGGCAGAATCTTAGGGGTTGGAAGGGACCTGCAGAGATTATCCAGTCCAAGCACCTGCCAGGATCATCCAGGCAGGTCACACAGGAACACATCCAGGTGGGTTTGGAAAGTCTCCAGAGAAGGAGATTCCACAGCCTCTCTGGGCAGCCTGCTCCAGGGCTCTGCCCCCCTCACACACCAAAGAAATTTCTCCTCATGTGGAGGTGGAGCCTCCTGTGTTCCAGTTTGTTCTGGTTTGTACCTGCTGGTCCCTGTCCTATCACTGGGCACAACCCAAAAGAGCCTGGCACCTTCATCTTGACCCCTGCCCCTCAGATATCTACAGACATTGATCAGAGCTCCTCTCAGCCTTCTCCAGACTAAACAGCCCCAGGGCTCTCAGTCTGTCTTCACAGCAGAGATGTTCCAGTCCTGCAATCACCCTCATAGCTCTCTGCTGGACTCCCTCCAGCAGATCTCCTGAATCGGGGAGCCCCAAACTGGACACAGTATTGCAGGTGTGGTCTCAGCAGGACAGAGCTTAGGGGCAGGAGAACCTTCCTAGACCTCCTGGCCACAAGGACACATTACTGTCACATGCAGAACTTGCTGCCCACCAGCACTCCAAGATCTGTTTCCATGGAGCTGCTTTCCAGCAGGACAACCTCTAGTTACTGGTGCCTGGTGGTGTTCCTGCCCAGATGCAGGACTCTGCACTTATCCTTAACCTACATCCTTCAGGTGCTATAGCACTTCTAAGGCCAAATTCAGAAACACAGAAAGAAAGAAAGAGAGAGATTTCTTTCTGCTTCAATCCCTGTATCTTCTCCCTTGTTAAATACTGGCATCTGAGTAATCATGGAATGGGATTTAACTAAGAAAACTCCTTTGGCACTTCACACACACACACACACGCACACACACGCACAAATAGAAAAGGGAAAAAAAGGGAAAAGAAAGAAAAAAGAAGGAAAAAATTGGGAAAAAAAGACTTATTTTTCATCCCTGTTTTAATTATTTGTGGGCTCTCCTCCCATTTTATTACAGATGTGTGTGGATACAGATCCCTTCTGCATTGGGATTTGTGTTCAATGTAAGGGAAAAGGTCAAGACATCATGAAAAAAAAGTGCTGATCTGGACGGCTCTTGCAGCTGGTCATATCTTTTATAAAACAGCACAGGAGAGATTTCTATATTTAGAGGCTCAGGATAAGTTTTTTTTTCCTGCCCTTGAGCAATTTACTTTTCCTAGGGCTCTCTTTTTCTCTCAGCTGAAAACAGCAGAGCCTTCTGCAGTTGTCGCCTATTGACCTAAAAGATGACATCTTTTGGCTTGCTTTGCATTCACGAGCAGTGCAGTTGAGTTGATTGTGATTTCACTTTACATTCACAGGTTTATTCTGAATCTACTCAATGAAGAAATTTCAGGTGATGACCTATTGAGAGCTCAGATACCAATCACAAGAACGGGAACAGCACAGGCTGCAGGAGCCGTTCGCGGAGACCTGTTGGCATTCGCAGTTGTGGTTTTGGCTTCCAGGTTTTCCTGCTAGAGCAGTAAATTGTTGCTGGGTCTCTCATTCATAAAAGGACCCTGGGCTCAGCACTTTTGTTGTCTGTCCAATTTACAGCCCTAGCAGAAGTAGGAGAAGCAAGCCCTGAAGAGAAAAGAATATTTTGAGTTAAACCGAAAAATGCAAGCACAAACCTTTGTCACTACTGCCAGAAAGGTTGGATTCAGGAGGTGTTGTGTGTATTGGTCATGGATTCTCCTCATCTTTTCAGGTTTGTCCTACTTTGATGTGATTGCTTTGAAACATTTTAGCCCATCTCCCTTTTGCTTGTGGAAGGAGCTAAGCTGCATCTTTTAGTCGTTCCACATAGGGTTTTTTCCCTGCTATTATGTCATGGCTCCAGAGGAAAATAACTGGAAGATGTATTCTCCTTTTCATCTTCTTTTGTCATGTAATAAGAGGGTGAGCTGAGGCTGGGCAAGGAAGAACAAAGAAGATATTGTACCAGTAGGAAAGTCTTATTCAGATTCCTAAAGGCACTGAAAGAATCTGACCAAGAATTTCCTAACATTTTCCATGACATTTTATTGACCTCAGCTTTGAACTGGAAAACACCACCTGGATCCACAGTCTGAAATGTATCCCAAAATAAACACTGCCAGCTACCACACACTCAGGGGATTCCCTTACTTTTGTAATAGCAAGCAAAAGCAACAGCAAGTGCAGAAGAATTTATGTGGTGCTGTAAATCTTCTGTTCTGAAACCCTGGAATGCTTACTAGGACTCTCCAGCCGTGGTAACTGATTACCCACTGGTTTGTAGCTAGGGGCTATGTTAAGCCTCTAGGCAGAGCTGCATTAGTTTTGTCTGATTCTTATTTACATTGACAATTTATAACTCGTTAAATACAGCCACTGCAGGCTGGATGCTACTCAGCAGTAATAGGTGAATGTCTACAGAGCCCCAGAAAAAGAAGGATAATTTCTTCAGGAGTTGGCTGATGTGACACTGAACTCCAGTTGCAGAAGGTTCCTGGGCTAAGAACTAGAACAGGAATTAAGCAACAGAAGCGCAACCAAAGGGACATTTAGAGACCCACACTCAGAACAAAGACCAAACCATTCCTACCTTAGCAACTCAACTAGAGTGGCAGCCAATGTGGAGGCAAATATTCCTGTACAGAAACAAAGTTCTACTCTATGTCTTAGCCTTAGACATCATCTCCTCCACCCTCCCCACCATGCCCAGGGACACCTCTCAACTAGATTCAGCTGCTCAAGGTCTCATCCAACCTGGCCTCCAGCCCCCCCAGGCAGGAGGCAGCCACAGCCTCCCTGGGCAGCCTGTGCCAGATTCTCAGCACCCTCCTGCTGAAGAACTTCTTCCTCAGCTCCAGTCTAACCCTGCTCTGCCTCAGCTTCAAACCATTCCCCCTTGGCCTGTCTCAGACACTCTCAACACAAGTCCCTCTGCAATCTTCCTGTAGGATCCCTTCGGGCACTGGCAGGCAGCTCTAAGGTCTCCCTGGAGCCTTCTCCTCTCCATGCTGCACACCCCCAGCTCCTCAGCCTGTCCTCACAGCAGAGCTGCTGCAGCTCTTGCAGCATCTTTGTGGCCTCCTCTGGCCTTGCTCCCACAGCTCTGTGTCCTGATGCTGGGGACAGCAGAGCTGGAGGCAGGATTCAATCCCCTCTGTTGTTTCTCTCTACATTTGTCTTTAGGGTGTGGACAGTGGCTTCACTTCAGAGGGCATCAGTCATTACAGGCACACAGCACATGCAGCTAAGCACTGCTGGAGAAGAGAAGCAGACTTCCATCCAAACACTTCACCAACAGAACCAGGGCTTTCCAACTAGTGTAGTATTAAAAGGCACCCATTTAATATCTGTTCTCTTAGCCAGCTCCCTGGCTGAAGGCACCACTTGGTTTCATTACTCTCCTTCTCTCCTTTCTCCTTGCTGCATGTTGCCTAGCAATGCATTACACTGCCTTTGAACAGATCTATAATAGTAAATATGGTTTCATCTAACATTCCAGCTATAAAAATAAACTGCATACAATGGAGTTCACACAAAATATAGCGGGGTCAAAGACCATTGGAGTAGACATTCTGCATCCATTACAATGCACTACTCACAGGCAGTGATTATTTATTGGGATATGTTATGAGTCACGGCAATTCATAACACTACAGCCCCTGGAAAATTCCATTTTCCATTCTGAGCCAATATTAGGCTTGCAGTACATACATTTTGATTAACTGAGACACAAATACATCCCAGCAGTTACAGGGGGAGTTGTTTCCTCTCTTTCCTAAAACCCAAGGATTATTATTTCCAGGAAAAAATAAATAAGGTCACGTGGAATGAATCCTTTATAAATCTTGACAGGACAGTTAAAATGAATAAGGCTGTACATGAAAGCTTGTCTGGCTGCCTATTTAGCTTCATTTTGAAGATTTCAGCCTTATCACTTGTGATTTATGCACAACATGTACTGCCACTTGCTGGTCTCTTCTATAAATACCTTCATCATTTGAATTAAGATAATGTGTTATCTGCGCTCGGTAGATGTATTACAGTTTTGTACTCACTTAAAGCTCCACCAAAAACCATAAAGCCTCTTGCATTTCAGATTGGGCTAAAAATATTCCACCATTAAAACTGCAATCATCATTAAAATTAGTTCCCTGATCCTACTGATTAATATTTCAGCAAACAAGCAAGGTTTCCGAAAAGTTACAATTAAAACATATTTTTAGACAAAACCTGACAATTTCTGGGAGTCTGGAGGAGCAATTACCTGGCATATATAATTCTACAGGACAAAATTAGGGTGAAGAGGAAGTAATTAAAATAAAATAATAATTAAAAAAAAGGTATGTGTATGTATGCACTGTTGGAGTGGGTCCAGAGGAGGCCAGAAAGATGCTCAGAGAGCTGCAGCAGCTCTGCTCTGAGGACAGGCTGAGAGAGTTGGGGCTCTGCAGCCTGCAGAAGAGAAGGCTTCCAGGAGACCTTGGAGTAGCCTTCCAGGATCTGAAGGGGGCTACAGGAAGGCTGGGGAGGGACTATTGACAAGGGCTTGTAATGCCAGGACAAGGGGCAATGGGTTTGAACTGGCAGAGGGAAGATTGAAAGTGGATGTTAGGAGGAAGTTGTTTGCAGTGAGGGTGGTGAGACACTGGCACAGGTTGCCCAGGGAGGTTGTGGCTGCTCC
>WBNM01024454.1:0-11888 GCA_013399055.1 Ramphastos sulfuratus | reverse complement strand
CATTGCAAGCCCTTGTCAATAGTCCCTCCCCAGCCTTCCTGTAGCCCCCTTCAGATACTGGAAGGCTTCTCTAAGGTCTCCTGGAAGCCTTCTCTTCTGCAGGCTGCAGAGCCCCAACTCTCTCAGCCTGTCCTCACAGCAGAGTTGCTGCAGCCCTCTGAGCATCTTGGTGGCCTCCTCTGGACCTGCTCCAACACTTCCATGTCCTTCCTGTGCTGGGGGCTCCAGAGCTGCACACGGTGTGAGAGCCAGAGTGAGAAAAATCTTCTCCTGTCTCTGGTGCCTGTTTGCCACATGGTGAGACCTCACCTGGTGTCCTGCCTCCAGCCCTGGAGCTCCCAACACAGGGAGGACATGGACCTGATGGAGCAGGTCCAGAGGAGGGATAATATAGCATAAACATAGTGTAAATATGCTCTGGCTTGTGTAAAGTATTTGGATCTACTGCTTATGAATTTTCAGATTCACATTTCTCTGAGCAGTTGACTTTATCAGGATCTGTGTTGCTGACTGCAAAGTCCAGGTGAGACCAACAACTCCAAGGCATATGAATAACCCAGACTCACACAACCAGTTCTGTTGAAAGCAATGAAAAATGGAGCAAACACCCCGAGGCAAAACCCAAGAAAAGAGTCCTCCTGCTGTCAGAAGTGTTCTGAGAAAGTACTCTCTTATCAATGTCTTTATATTGCTAAATTTGTCTACCAGTATAAGACAACTTTTACTTCTATTTTGCTATAACCCCTTAATAAGTGACTACCCATAGCACTTGTACCTGGCCAGTAAATGAAGTTCTTCAAAGACATTGATTTTCAAAGAGCATTTTTCAGCTCTGAACATGAAAACACTTTCTCTCATTTCTCCTTAATAATCTTCCAACTTAAAAGTCATCTTTATCACAAAAGTTGTTTCTGAAAAAAAAAAAAAAAGAGTGAGTGCTTCATTTCAGTTCTTGAAGTCTGGTGACAGTAGTTTTGCTCTCAGACTCAGTGCCAGTGGACTTCATAAAATGAGTGCTGATAATCCCCCTGATGCTTTACTATTTGCATGTGCCAAGTGCTGCACTCTGGAGCACATCAGGCTTCCATTACACTGAAGATCTCTAATAAAATATTCCACCAAGTGTTATTTTCTGGGAAAGTTATTGAACTTGGCTCCATTCATTGCAAAGTTTGCAGATGACATGAAAAGCACATGTTGGATAGACACCATGACAAAAAAAAAAAAAAAAGAAAGAAGTTTTCTTGAGATTAATATATGAAAAAAACCCAAAACCCCAACAAACCAAACCAAAACAAACTGTGCAGTGAGAAACAATATTGAAACAAGGTCATATTACCAAGTAATGAAAGGATCTGGTGTTTGTCTTGTGGAATTCTGAAATGTGCTTCCACTCCTTGTGTTATTTTTCTAATAATCATCTGTCTCAGACTCACAGAATGGTAGGGGTTTGAAAAGACCTCCTGAGATCATCCAGTCCAATCCCCTGCCAAAGCAGGAGCACCCAGGGCAGGTCACACAGGAACACATCCAGGTGGGTTTGGAAAGGCTCCAGAGAAGGAGACTGCACAACCTCCCTGGGCAGCCTGCTCCAGGGCTCTGCCACCCTCACCATACAGAAGTGTCTCCTTACACTGAAGTGGAGCCTCCTGTGTTCCAGCTTGTGCCTGTTGGTCCTTGTCCTGTCACTGGGCACCACCCAAAAGAGCCTGGCACCTTCATCCTGACACCCACCCCTCAGATGTTTCTAGAGGTTGGTCAGGTCCCCTCTCAGCCTTCTCCTCTCCAGACCAAAGAGCCCCAGGGCTCTCAGTCTTCAGAGCAGAGCTGTTCCAGTCCTGCAATCATCCTCTCAGCTCTCTGTTGGACTCCCCAACAGATCCCTGTCTCTCTCGAATTGGGGAGCCTGTAATTGGGCACTCTGTTGCAGGTGTGGTCTCAGCAGGGCAGAGGGGCAGGAGAACCTCTCCCCAGACCTGCTGGCCACACTTTTCTTAATGCACCCCAGGATGTCATTGGCCCTCTGGGCCACAAGGGCACATTGCTGTCCCATGCAGAACTGGCTGCCCACCAGCACTGTCCCCAAGGTGTTTCTCCATGGAACTGCTTTCCAGCAGGACAACCTCTAGTCTGTGTTGGTGCATGGTGGTGTTCCTGCCCAGATGCAGGACTCTGCACTTGTCCTTGTTGCACTTCATGGGGTTCACTTTCATAGAATCATAAAACCATAGAGTCACAGAATCACAGAATCATAGAACCACTGAATCATAGAATCATAGAATCAGCCAGATTGGAAGAGACCTTCAAGCTCACCCAGCCCAACCTAGCACCCAGCCCTAGCCAATCAGCCAGACCATGGCACTAAGTGCCCTATCCAGGCTTTGCTTCAACACCTTCAGGTACAGCAACTCCACTACGTCCCTGGGCAGCCCATTCCAATGCCAATCACTCTCTCTGGCAACAACTTCCTCCTAACATCCAGCCTAGACCTCCCCTGGCACAGCTTGAGGCTGTGTCCTCTCCTTCTATTGCTGGTTGCCTGGCAGAAGAGCCCAACCCCAGCTGGCTACAACCTCCCTTCAAGTAGTTGCAGACAGCTATGAGGCCACCCAGTTCTCCAAGCTCTCCAGATCCTGTTGGAAGGCAGCCTGATGAGTGTCAGCCACCCTCCAGTTTTGTATCACCATTGTCTGTGAAGATTTGCTTCTGAGCAGAGAGTAGTGCCCATGGTTGATCAGCCTTCTTAACAGCCTTAACAAAATGCCTGGTGGAAGTCTTCCTTTTCAGAAGTATTAGTCTAGCAGGGGGAATCTCTTCTCATAGTGAGGCATACCCTGGCTAACAAAATCTAATAGTGGGAGCAGAGAAGCTGTGCAGG
This sequence comes from Ramphastos sulfuratus, assembly GCA_013399055.1. Classification (NCBI taxonomy): domain Eukaryota; kingdom Metazoa; phylum Chordata; class Aves; order Piciformes; family Ramphastidae; genus Ramphastos; species Ramphastos sulfuratus. The sequence goes on along the minus strand of WBNM01024454.1, from coordinate 9,010 downwards.
CCTCCAGTTAGCATATGGGGAAATGAGAAGATGAACTGCTAGTACGGGAGAAATTCTGTTAATGCTAATCTCATTGCCATGAGCTTACCCAGCAATAGTGTAGGTGGATCCAAGAAAAGCCTGCAGGCAGATCTGCACTCCAGGACAAGTATGAAATTTCAGCAGCTGCACAAACTGCAGGCAGGTGAAGCACAGCCTGTCTGAGGCATGTGTACATGAGTGCTGCCCTGTAACCGAGAGGTGTTTTCATCTCCTGATGCCCTTGTTGAGTCCCTGCTACAGTTGTCCCTTTTCTTCTGCTTGCCATTTGTGCTGCCTGGGAAGCAAAACCAGAAGCTGTCATGTGCAACACCAACTTTCTCCTTTGCTGTGTTCTCTGCTTTTACATTCATCTGCTTTTCAGAGACAACCTCATTTTCTCGCAGTCCCGGAAGGGAAAGGAGCCATCTGTTTGGCAGGCAGGTGAGCCAGGATGAGAGCTTGGTGTCTGTATGAAGGACCCTTAGAACACGTAGGAAGAAACAGATCCTATGTGATTGTTGTGGAACATTTCATTATCATAGCAGAGGAAAGGGGCTCCATTCTTTTGCATCCTCATCAATACGTTTTTATAGATAATTAGTGGTTTTAGCTACCTCTCAGCACTTCTGCAACGAATCCTACCACTACAGATACTTTTGGATATGTGAAATGTGGCATTTCCCTTGAAGACTCATATGGATGTAGCTTGGAGATACTGATTTTCACCCTGGAACAGGTTTGCATTTAAGGAGTTTAATTAAGCTCTGGAAAATGTATCTGCTTTGCCTTTGCCTGTGATGCACTTGGAAACCCACAGCATGTACAGGTCCTCTGGTGATGAAAGCATCACAGTGCCAAAAAGTGACAGGGAGAGTGATCAGGAAAAGGGATACAGCTTCCAGTCACTAATATTCTAGAAGATATTCTGGAATATCCTAAGTTAGAGGATCCTAATTCTAGAAGATCCTAAATTAGCTTGGATTGGCGTTGGAATGGGCTGCCCAGGGAATTGGTGGAGTCACCATCCCTGGAGGTGTTCAAGAAAAGCCTGGATGGGGCACTTAATGCCATGGACTGGTTGATTGGCTAGGGCTGGGTGCTAGGTTGGACTTCAGGTTAACTTGAAGATAAACTCACTGGGCAAAGGCACTGGGAGAGTTTTGGTGCCAAAAACATCTCTCTTCTTTTTAACAGGTAAGTACCACCTGTGATTTTGCAACAGCAGATGTCTCAGTTTTATTTGTCAGTGGAGAGAAATGTAGTTAGGATTAGCTGAGAAGGGGCAGACACAAAATGCACAATTTTGTATAGCCCAGGCACTTGATGATTTTACACCTTTAGAATCTGGCTGGGATTATTTCCTAGCTCTTTATCTACTTACTTGTGTTTAGCTATGCTCTGTCCAAAGCTGACAAAATAAGCTGATTTTGACTACTTGGCTATAGAGATACTGTGTACAAATCTGGAGCCCCCAGCACAGGAAGGACATGGAACTGTTGGAGCCAGTCCAGAGGAGGCCATGAAGATGCTCAGAGGGCTGCAGCAGCTCTGCTGTGAGGACAGGCTGAGAGAGTTGGGGCTCTGCAACCTGCAGAAGAGAAGGCTTCAAGGAAACCTTCTAGTAGGCTTCCAGTATCTGAAAGGGGCTACAGGAAGACTAGGTGGGACTATTGACAAGGTCTTGTAATGACAGGACAAGGGGCAATGGGTTTGAACTGCCAGAGGGGAGATTGAAAGTGGATGTTAGGAGGAAGTTGTTTGGAGTGAGGGTGGTGAGACACTGGCACAGGTTGCCCAGGGAGGTTGTGGCTGCTCCCTCCCTGGAGGTGTTCAAGGCCAGGTTGGAGGAGCCCTTGAGTGACCTGTGCTAGTGGGAGGTGTCCCTGCCTATGGCAGGGGGTTGGAGCTGGATGATCTTTGAGGTCCCTTCCAACCTTACCATTCTATGATTCTATGAGGTAAGTGCCAGACCATAATTTTTCTGTTATTGGGTGTGCTAGCAGGACTGATTCATCTACAGGTCTCTACATCAAGCTGAATTTCTTAAGCACTCTCACAATTCCTCCTGCCTACCAGGTGGCCATGTTAGCTGAGTTAATCTGCCCTACTTCCACCTTCAAACCCTTCTGTTAGGAAGCACTCTCTGAGTGGGCTCACTACTAATTGCTCAATTCCCTACGTCTTTCTAAACAGACTTCCACTCAGCCCTTCAAGAAATGGAGGGCCACACATCTGATCTGCTGCAGGGACATTGCCTGTAGCCAGAGAATGAGGCTTTAAATAATTTACCTCACCACAAAAAAAGAAAAAAAAAAAAGAAAAAAAAAAAAAAGAAAAAAAAGCCCCTGCCAGAAACAGCAGCATGTTTGTGGAAGGCATTGGCTCCTTGCACCACAACTGCTCCAGTTCTTTCCACTCCTCTCCACTTGACATGTGCCCCCCACACCAAACGTGTTTCTTCTGAGCGCTGGGTGGAAAAGCAGAGAAACTGCCAAGAAGAAACACTGCTGGAATAGAGTGATCAACCCAGGGGAAAGCACTAGGAAGCAGCCAAGTGTTTCAATAATTGTTCATTTTATCATCAGTGGGCAACTGATGTGGTTTATATGCTCTAGGCAGATAAGGTAAAACTCATTTGGTTATATTCATGGTGGGAAATGTCCATTTAGTGCGGATTTAATGCCATTTAGGGTGATATTTAATATTCTGTTCAACATGACAGTGGTGTAGTGTCTTTCCAAAGCATCAGGACTGACTTACAGGCTGTGGCCAGTTAAGGAGAAAGCAGGCCAATTTCATTTGCTGGATCTACACATAATACCCAGAGCAAGTAGCAGCCCATTTAAACCAGTGAGATGGAAACACTGTGTTGTGTCATATGAAAGGCACAACTCTGATGAGCATAGAAGAGGATCCAGGAGTTTGGAGGAGGAAAAACATCAGCACAGAAGGAGCTCCAGACCACAGTGGGAATGTCAAACTGTGGACATGTGAGACAGTTCCTAGAAATGATTTAGTCCTCTTCCCTACAAACTTACCCTGGATGAAGCAGGGCTGCATTTGTTGCATTCCAGACTCTCACCTTTCCAGACACAGCAAGTTTCTTTTGCACACTTCCATAGGTACAACCTGCTCCTTTGTACACTGCTGTCATCCTGTGGTTTGCTCCAGGTTAGTGCCTTCAGCTTCATCTCTCTCTTCATGTCTGATTCTGGTTTATTATGGTTTTTAAAGCTACTATTATTTACAAGCCTTATTATGTTTTTTAAAGCTACTATTATTACCAAGCCTTATTGTGGTTTTGAAAGCTACCATTAATTTATTGTCATAGAATCATAGAATGGCTTATATTGTAAGGGACCTTAGAGCTCATCTACTCCAGCCTCCCCACCATGGGCAGGGATGCCTCTCAACCTGATTCAGCCTGGCCTGGAACACCCCTGGGGAGGAGGCATTCACAACTTCCCTGGTCAGCCCTTTCCAGAGTGTCACCACCCTCCTACTGAAGCACTTCTTCCTAAGGTCCAATTGCCCTTTACAGTTATGCTGCTGGCACTTTTATAATGAGTTAATCTTGGGACTCATTGTACTCTGGTGGCAGGAGAGTCAAAAAGGCTTTTGCTAATTCCTTGGCAGTGCACTGCTCACAGGTAAGAAAACAAGGACTTATAAAGTGAAGGATTAGGGATCTTTGGGGTAATTTTGTTTTCCTATAAAGTGTTTTGTGTCTGGGTAAATGTAGCCTCTGCCAATTCTGGTGCTGTCTGACTTGCACAGACAGCACTCCCTTACCATCTAGGCAAATATAGGCAAAGTTTTGCCCTGTAAATACTGTACAAACCATGAGCTCACAGTCCACTAATGAGAAACTGTCCAGAGAGGGAATAGGTGAGTGCCAGCTGAATGCAGAGAATTGATGCCACAGGGAATGGAGCAGAGATTAACAAAGTGAGCCAACTGGAGCCCATCCTAGTGCTTGTAAACAACAAAGGCTTTCCCATATCTGGGGTATTGTATTTTATTTTTTACCCAGCTGAACGATCTCATTCTGTGGGTTGTTGTTACTGTCCTCTAAGATGGTTTACACAATTACTTCATTTGGATTAGAGTTCTGTGATCCTCTATCTTCATGTTTTATCTGGACAGATCCTCCACTTCTATCAGTGGTATGGATTTTCACATGGTGGTTTAGGATGGCTTCTTTTCTACCAGTGTTTCTTTTTTAAAAGTCTGATAGGAGCCCTGGAAACTCTGTGTGCTCTTAGGGAAGCAACATAAAACATGTGGAAGTGTGCTTTTTAAAATGTTGACATTCTGCATTCTCTTTCTTCCAGACACAGGCTTGCATTCAGCTGAAGAAAACACTGACAAGCAGGAAGGGTGTTTAAGCATGTGCTTAACAGTAGGCATCTCTTTAATTTCTTTGGGCATTCCAAATTGAGAATCTGTTTAAGTATTTTCCTGATTATCTGCTTGCATCTTGAATTCTTCAGCCAACCTTTGCCTGTACCCAAGGCATCCTTTCTACTTATTTCATAGAATCAGAGAATCATAGAACCATGGAATCATAGAATCATAGAACAATAGAACCATAGAATCAGAGAATCACAGAATCAACGAGGTTGGAAGAGAGCTCCAAGCTCACCCAGCCCAACCTAGCACCCAGCCCCAGCCAATCAACCAGACTATGGCACTAAGTGCCCCATCCAGGCTTTGCTTGAACACCTCCAGCTCCTCCCTGGGCAGCCCATTCCAATGCCAATCACTCTCTCTATGCTCTTTCAGGATGAAAGTTTCATTTATAAATAAAAATGGAATGGTGCACCTCTGTGTGCTAACAGAATTCATGTGGAAAATGTTTTTTTGTTTGTTTGGTTGTTGTTGGTTTTTTTTTTAATTGGTTGGTTGGTTGGGTTTTTTCATAGAATCAGAGAATCAGAGGATCATAGAATCTACCAACCAGGTAGGCAGAGACCTCCAAGCTCATGCAGCCCAACCTAGCACCCAGCCCTAGCCAATCAACTAAACCATGGCACTAAGTGCCCCATCCAGTCTTGTCTTGAACACCTTCAGGGATGGTGACTCCTTTACCTCCCCGGGCAGCCCATTGCAATGGCAAATTTCCATACTGCTCTTTAAGTATCAGCATTTTGTGAATTTGTTCAGAGGTACAAGCAGAGCAGAAATTGATCAAGCCACAGAATTTTTTTGTTTAGGTTTCACAGCATATATGTGACAATATATTCTTTGAGTCATCTTTATAGCAGTGTATTCTTCAGGCTATCTTTATATCAACATATTCTTCAAGCTGTCTCTATATCAACTTATTCTTCAAGTTGTCTTTATATCAACTTATTCTTCAAGTTATCTCTGTATCAGTATATATATTCTTCAAATTATCTTTATATCAATATTGTCTTCAAGTTATCTTTTTTTGTTTATTGATTATTACCATTAAGACAGAGATGAAGAAGATTTATAACTGAGTGCAAAAAAAAAACATCCTTCGTGGGTCGCATTATTCAGCTGAAAATTCCTGCTGCTCTCAAAAGGAAAATGGTTGCATACAACCTGATGTGGCTTTTTTAAGATGATAGTAATTACAGGCAGAGTTCAGGTTTGAGTGCTTAAAGGTTAGGATTCGTCCTCAAGTCACTTGTAAATGCCCCAGGGAACTTTTTGTTCAGATTCTTTAACCAGAAAATCTATTTTTAAATGTAAGTGTATTTGTTTAAAAACATTTACTAGGAGTGAAATGTCTGTCTCAGAGGGATCCACCTGATCTTATGAGTTTGAGAATGCTCCTGACACATACAACACCCCCACCTCCATCTACCTTTGCTCAGATGGTCTCTATCCTAAAAGTAACTCTATTAAATCTGAAGGGAACCTGAAATGAACTGACCCTGATGCAGACTTCTAAACAGTAGATGTCTACAAACAGTAGGTGAAGTAAATTCCTATAGTCTCCTGAACCAGCTTTGAAGCATGTTAAAGGTTAAATTTCAATAAATACTGTTTAATAAAGGAAGAATGCAATCCAGCATGGGGATACTCAGTCTGTAAGAAGTAGTCACACACACACAGAGGAGCCTTTCAGCACCATTATTTTTTTCATTTATGATTTTCACTTAATGATACATTCTTATGCTGTTCATTCATACAATATTTCAGCTGGTGGGTTCTGTTTATCTAGCTTCAGCCTTGTACATCTCAGTGTGAATCTAACTTTCCTTTCTATGTATTTAAAGGCTCCTTCTATTTTACCCAGCAGTGTGATCACATTTTCTTGTCTTAACTTTCCTTTTCTATATATTTAAAGGCTCCTTCTATTCCACCCAGCAGTGTGATCACATTTTCTTGTCTTAATTCTCCTTTTCTATATATTTAAAGGTTCCTTCTATTCCACCCAGCAGCATGAGTATATTTTCTTGTTTTAACTTTCCTTTTCTGTATTTTTAAGGCTTCTTCTATTCCACCCAGCAGCACGATCATGTTTTCTTGCCTGGCAGCTGCTCTAGTGTGAGTTAGAAACGTTTCACTCTGATACTTGGGTTTCCAGTGCATCTGAAAGTGTGCATGCTGCGGAACTAATGGCAGCAGTTCCACTCCCTCTCACTCTCTGCTGGATGCCAGCCCAGGAGCAAACATCATCAGGTGCCAAGTTTCAGGGGCATGTTCCAAAGTTCATACACCTGTCCATTGTTGTTACAATTCACAACATGCATTCTTCTTCCAGTTGTCCTCCACCACGCTGGCATGCATTGCTTTTGCTCGGAAGCCTGCAGTTAGATTCCCAGCTCCTTCAGTAGAAAGCACAACAGCAAGACATTTGTTTTAGCTTTGTATGTCTCTGTGGTTTGCTCTGCTCTCTAAGAATCCAGGCACCTTGCAATTAGGAGTCCTTGCCCATCCTTGTTAGGAGGAAGTTGTTTGCAGTGAGGGTGGTGAGACACTGGCACAGGTTGTCCAGGGAGGTTGTGGAGCACAGAAGCACTCAATGTGATCTTTGATCACATTCTGTGCTTCTGTGCTCCACAACCTCCCTGGAGGTGTTCAAGGCCAGGTTGGAGGAGGAGGCCTTGAGTGACCTGTACTAGTGGGAGGTGTCCCTGCCTATGGCAGGGGGTTGGAACTAGATGATCCTTGAGGTCCCTTCCAACCTTCCCATTCTATGATTCTATGATATGCAGGGAAAGAAAAAGAGGAGACAGTTGTGAATCTTTCACAGAGCTTGGCTTTGGCTTGACTGTGCTGGTGGCTGGTGTACTGCTCACTTTGAATAGAGGGAGTGATTCTGTTCTTGTAGATGCTTTCAGTGGTCACAAAGGCAATCTCTTCATAATCAACAAAACAAGAAAGCTGGGGAGGGACTTTGAGTGATTTGCATACAATTTAATCTCTTCTCTGTATAAAGGCAGACGTAGGTTAGCATTTCTCCTCTCTATTCTCTTCTCAGTCCCCACTGCCTTTCATGTGCTCTCTGTGTGGTTGAGAAAAGAGAATTAACTCTCTCTGCTCCAAAACAAAGTCCATATGGGCATGGCAGGGGGGTTGGAACTGGCTGATCCTTGTGGTCCCTTCCAACACTAACTGATTCTGTGATAATCAAAGACAAACTTTTGTCTTTCAGTAAGGGAAGAAGAGGACAAGGGAAATATTAATATTGTTTGACTCTAAAGTGGCAGAGTCCTGCAGATTTAAACCAGAATATCTAATTTAGGGTCCTGTATTTCTCTGTTGACCACATAAAAGTCAGAAGTTGCTATTTGTGGCACTTGAGTCCTTAAAAGTAGTTAACCTGCTGTTCACTAAATGATACAGCTGACTTCCTTCCATTAACAACAGCCACTCTGGCTAGTTAACTCCTTGATTACAAACCTGCTGCTCCAGCCACATGTTTTCTTTGAAATGCTTAGAGTCCACTAAAATTCCGTGGGATGTTCCTGTAGGGAGAGGAGCAGTGAATTCCAGTTCACCTAAAACACATCATTAGCAATCAGTGAAGCATTTAGTCTGTCCTGAGTTGTTTTATTGAAGTGCTGAAGCAGAATTACTTCAGGATTCATGGACTGAGATTGCTGCCAGCTCTTTATTATTTTATCTGGGCTGTTTTTTTTTTCTTTGCTGTTATGATGATACTCTGCATAGGACCCATATATCTTACATACAAGCTTATTTTAGCAGAGTTTCAAAAGTCAGTCTTGTTGCCCAGCACAGAGGACTCTAAAAGCAAGTGCAGTTTTGAAGAGGAAGAAGGGGCACAGGAGCTGATATTATCCTTTCAATTTAAAAACTTTGAAATGATTCCTATATGAGGAAAGCATGGAGGTGAATTCTGCAAAGTGTGCATTAGGGTGTGTACCTGATAACAGGATTAACCTGTGGTTTCTGCTTTGCCTTTCTACCAGGCAGAAAAGCTTCAAATCCTGTGCAAGATGGTATTAAAAAAAACTAAAAAGAATGTCCCACTTCTGGCCCAGAGCAATGAGGTGAGCAAGCTAATGGATTAAAGCTTGCTGCCAAGGAAGTACTGCCTCAGTGTTGTCTGGATGATTAGATTCATAGATGTTCACAGTGCCACCTTATAAGCACTCCATCTGCAGAGCAGCTATGCTCTATACACAGCACAGAGAGTGGCATTTCACTTGGCAATGCTCACATTGCTCCCAGCAGCAGAGGCTTGACAAGGGCTGACATGTGGCTGACAGGTGACAGGTACCCAGAGGTGAAGGCAGAGCAGGAGGGCAGCACCTGGCTGTTGTGGCTTGAGGGGTTCCAGGTTATCTCAAACTCCCTAAAAAATCTACAGAGACCAAGAACAGTCCCAGGGGATGAACTGATGGCCCCCAGGAGTTGTAACTATGTTATTCACTCCCATGATCTTGCAAACACTTTGAAAGTAAGCAGGAAGGTCAATTTGTTCTCTTTTCTTGCTGCCTTTCAGCTCTCCACAGGGATCCTGCTCTCCCCCTTTGCTCTGCCCTCC